>CAUYON010203234.1:0-17845 GCA_963573935.1 Arctocebus calabarensis | reverse complement strand
TGGGTGTCTGGGTTAAGGGGGTCGGGCGGTGCTTCTTGTGTTAATCCCCCTGGTGCGAGTGGTTCAGAGGGAAGGGCGGAGCTTGTGGTGAGAATCCCCCAGGTGCGAGTGGTTCAGAGGGAAGGGCGGAGCTTCTGGTGAGAATCCCCCAGGTGCGAGTGGTTCAGAGGGAAGGGCAGAGCTTCTGGTGAGAATCCCCCAGGTGCAAGTGGTTCAGAGGGAAGGGTAGAGCTTCCTGTGAGAATCCCCCAGGTGCGAGTGGTTCAGGTGAGAAGGGCAGAGCTTCTAGTGAGAATCCCCCAGGTGTGAATGGCTCAGGCAGGAAGGGCGGAACTTCCCATGAGAACCCCTCAGGTGTGAGTGGCTCAGGCGGGAAGGGCGGAGCTTCCCGTGAGAATCCCCCAGGTGCGAGTGGTTCAGAGGGAAGGGCGGAGCTTCCCGTGAGAACCCCCCAGGTGTGAGTGGCTCAGGCAGGAAGGGGGGAGCTTCTGGTGAGAATCCCCCAGGTGTGAGTGGTTCAGAGGGAAGGGCGAAGCTTCCCCTGAGAACCCCCCAGGAGCGAGTGGTTCAGAGGGAAGGGCGGAGCTTCCCGTGAGAATCCCCCAGGTGCGAGTGGTTCAGGTGGGAAGGGCAGAGCTTCCCCCTGAGAACCCCCCAGGTGTGAATGGCTCAGGCGGGAAGGGCGGAGCTTCTGGTGAGAATCCCCCAGGTGCGAGTGGTTCAGAGGGAAGGGCGGAGCTTCCCGTGAGAACTCCGGACCAGCCTGGGCCCCGCCCATTCCCTGGGAGGGAAGTGACTGGCCGCAAGGTCAAAGTCCAAGCCGGGACGTGGTGGTGCTGACTCAGTATAAATCTACTCAGATCCTTCTCTATTTTAAGAAGGATCACACTTACCATGGCCAGTTGTTCTGGAAGAAGTTGTAGCTCCGTTTCATAATTTTCCTGTGAATAATAGAGGGAACTTCACGGATTTATTGTGCAATATTGTCATACATGTTCGTAGTTGTGCGAGCCTTTTTAAATTGTCTGTAAATGAGCCCCTTTCCTTTTTCTTTCTTCCCCAGGGCTCTGTCATGTTGCAAATAAGATTGCTTTTTATAATAATGATAACAACAGTTATTGAGGGTTCATTACATTCCAGGCACTACACCAAGTGATTCACAATGACTTTGTCCTTTTAATCCCTCTAACCCTCTGTTACGTTAACTCAAGAATAGAGGCCCAGAGATATTAAGTAACACTCCCAAAGTCACACATTTAGGATATAACTGAGGACTCAGGAAGGATTCTCCAGTGAGGAGAAACAATCAAGACGGTAAAATTGGCATAAATTTGTCCTCGGAACTCTGCCGCGTTGTCTTAGCCTGGGTCACCTAAAAAACAGAGCCTGAGGTGATACTGATTCCAGGTGCGAGTGACCAGGGGCAAGACACCAGGGCCAGTTCAGAGCCGCTGACCCAGACCCGCCACTCCAATCCACAGCATCATCCACCAAGAAGTCACACAAACCGCGTCTCCCAAGCACCTGGAGAAGAAAACTGAGGTACCAGAAAGTACCTGCCTTCTTTTATCAATAGTTTGCCTCCTGGGGACCCCGGCTGCACCTCAGAGTTTCCGTGGCTGGTGGTGTGTGATTTAGCGTCGCCATCCCCCAGGGTGGGAGGCGAGGAGCTGTCGGGTCCTACCCACGTGGCGTCATCTTAGATCCGATGGCTTCAGCAACGTTCAAACAAGAGACCAGCTGGGCTGAGATCTGAGTGTTGGCTCAGGAGAGTCGGAGCCATACTCCGCGTGTCCTTTTCTGCAGGATGGAAAGAAACAACTCAGTTAGGTGTTACAAGCGGTTGGCGTGGCCTTTAAAGACTAAGTAAAAGAAACCCAGATTGCAGCTCTGCAGAGGCCCCGAAGTAAACTCTCAGGTCCAGTGCAGAAAGCAGAGTGTCCAGAGCCTGGGGCCAGCAGCGTCATGGGGCACAGACAGGCTGGGGGCAGGGGGGTGTCCACTTAGTCCTTACCTCTCCCCAGAAAGCTGAGCAGAGGCTGAGGTCCGTTCCTGGAGGCGCCTTCTTTCTGGCAGCAGGAGGTGTAATCAGCTGTGCTGTGACTTCATCTGCACTAAGCCCATCAAACTGCACAGAAAGATGCAAAATGCCATCGCCCAGCCCCTCAGCTGGGGTCTGATGGGCCCTCTCGCTCCCATGCCTGGCTTCACAGAACAAAGCCCCCTAGGTTCCGGACTCAGCAAGCCCATGTGGAGTCTTTGGCGGTCACCGTGAGTTTCAGTTCAAATTAGGGATAACAGTCCTTGGCCGGAGAATAATACCTATAGTTCTAAAGAAACACCCCTGGTAAGGAAGCACCCCTGAGGCGAGGCCTGCGACAACTGACTGTAGGCGAGCTCCAAGGGCGGCGGGGAAGATTCTGTCCTTTTCAACTAACACGGTGAGTGGCAACTTCCGCCTCACACCAGGCAAAAATCACCCAGGCCTGGGAAGAGGATCCAGACTCTCGGTGGCCGAAGGATGTCAGGGGCCCATGTTTGCCGCCACATCCTTTCCTGTGAACCGAGTACTTGCCTGGGACCAATATTTTTCTTGTAGTCAGACTCCTGACGCTGCTGCTGGACTCCCTGGATTTCCTGCCAGGGGCAACCACACAGGTCCACACCATGGGCCCCGCCTGGCCCTGCTGGGCTTTGTTTGTCCAACAGTTGCCCAAGCCCCAAATATGATGCTCAGCATGATAAATTTGCAAGCAAACGTGCCACATGAACATGGAACCGTTCCTGGAAACAAGCGCATTTGGCGTCCTAATTCAACTGTCTGGTAGAGCGCAAGGCTGACCTTATCTTAATATGGGACAGTGGTTAGTCGTCCTTGCTCTCACAGTAACCGGCTGTGTGGCCTTATGGAAGGGACTGAACCACTTCGTATTCAGTTTCTTAATTGTTAAAGGGAAGAAAAAGCCATTGGACTCAACACAGGGGAAAGAAACAAGGAACAAATGGAGTATGAATAACGTGCGAAGAATGTTACTTTGGGACAGACTCGGAGACATGTGGCAGTTTCCTCCTTGTGCTGCTGAAGGGACAGAGACGGAGGGACCTTGAAAACCACGGTGTTAACAGGTTGCCAAGGTCAGGATTCAAACCATCTATCCGTCCTCAAACACCCTGACGCTTTGTCAGCTGCTTTTCAGAAAACAAATTTTAAATCGCACCAATAGTAAGAGTATCACTTCTAAAAGATGAAAATGTTTCTGAGAAGGCTGATGTCCTTGAGGAACAATCACACCTATCTCTGCTCTGTGACAATAAATAGCCACTTATCATTGAGTGTAGCAATCTCCTTCCAGAGTTTTTGTTTATTATACACTATACATGTAAATGAAGAAAGCACATAATGTTGCTTATAAATGAGTGTGTATATTTTCCTACAAAGAATGACAGTGTCATTCTCAAAATACCTTTGTGCATCTGCTTTGTCATTCCACAGCAGGTCCTGGAGATGTAGCTGTGTTAGGACACAGAACGCCCCGCACTCCCCTTAGCCGCTGTGCAGGATTTACGGAGACTTTCCACTACTGGTAGACACTCACCGGTTGGCTATTAGGCACATTTCTATTCCAGCATTTTGCTCTTTTCCTTGATTCCATAGATGAGTTCTACGGTTTCTTTAAGCTCCAGAATTCTACAGCATGAAGGAATAAAGTAGATATATGTCTGAAGAGATAATAATTCACTTCAAACAACTCATAGGCATGGAGATAAAGCCAAATTGTGAAATATATATGTTACCCTTAAAAAGATAGCATCAAAGAAACCATACAAAGGGTCCTAATGATCCAGGGGGATAAATGTCTCTCTGGATAAATGTCATTTAACTACAGAGAACCCAGACGCGAGCTTGTGTTCACCTGAGTGTGTGACTCAAGACTTTGTGAGAATATTCTTGATTATAGCAATTTATTCTGTAACAGTTATGGGGGCTTACTGTGGTACCATGAAATGTGCTCATATTGCACATATTATAGTATTTAACCCTAATGATAATCCCTTGGAGCAGGTATTGGTATCTTTTTTATTAATCGCTAAAGCAACTGAAGTTGAGAGAAGCTAAGGTCGCAAACTGGTAACATTACTGAGTTCCAAACCCAAGTTGCCTAACTCTAAAAAGAAATTTTCTTTCCACTGTCTGTCACCAATTCCTTTTAACTGCAGTTAGTTTGGCCTGATGGTAAAGAGCCTGTCAGCACCCTGTGCCCCCTTCCCACCCTCACTTCTTCTGTTTCTCTCCCACCCCCTTCCTTGTCCTGAACTTGACCATTAATTACTTATAATTCTCCAGTAACACATTGCTATAAATGTTTGCACATGCTGTTTCTTTCTTTTTTTGGGGGGGGGTCCATTCCTCTGTTCTTTGTGTGGGCCATTTCTATTCATCTTTTAGCTCAAGCATCGTTTCCTCCAGGAAGCCTTTGGGGTACCTTCTCCACCCTTCCACTCCCCGAGATTGGCTTAGGGAGCTCCTGCACATTCCCACAGTGCCCTGTGTTTGCATCTCCTAAAGCACTAGACAGAATGATTGTAAGACTTGGTTACTTACCTGTTGCCCTTCACCACTCAATGAGCTTCTCTTCAAAGTTGCACCTCCATCCTGAGTGTCTAGCACATGATCGGCATTCGATGAACATGTGAAGAATGAATAAACCTTGGAGTGATGGCAAAAATCAGTCTGGAAGTGGCTTCTGTCTCCACATGTGGTGACTGCTCAAGACAGTCCCCTCAGCTACCCCGTTGCCAGCCTGTTGGTCTCCTGACTCCTCACTTTTTGAAGTGGCAGGAATTTTTCTCTGCATGCTAACATGGGGAGATTGTAGCAGATGGGGTTGGGAAATCTGACTTCAGCTAAGGGAGCATGGACATTTTGAGAGACAAAGTGTCTAAATACAAAACACCCCTTCTTTACATTGTTTTCTACAATACTTCACTTAGAAATATCTGATTATAGGTCCATCCAGGTTGTTACAAAAGATTCTAGATCACCATTTGTTTATGGCTGAGTAGTATGTGTCCTCCATGGGGAGGATATATATATATATATATATATGTACATGCACACATATACACACACACACACACGTATACATATATACATACACATGTGTATATACACACACATATATATTATATATATATGACATTTTATTAATCCACTCCTGTATTGATGAGCATGTGGGCTGTTTCCACATCTTTGCAATTGTGAATGGTGCTGCTATAAACATTCAAGCACAAGCATCTTCATGATAAAATGTCCTTTTTTCCTCTGGGTAAAGTCCCAAAACAACAGTGCTGGCATGGATGTGGAGAGAAAGGAACACTTACACACTTTTGGTGGGACTGTAGACTAGTGCAACCTCTAAGGAGAGTATTATGGAGGGACCTCGAACTACCATTTAATCTGGCATTCAACAGTTCTAAAGAACACAAATTAGAAAATGAAAACCAGAATATGCAAAACATAAACAGACTTTGAAGGTGATAAATTTCTCTACTGTACACATTTTTCTCTTTTCAGTTACAGATCATGTGTTGGAACCAATTTGTTTATTCCAAGTTATCGACAGAGTGTTTTGTTGTAAAAGTTCAAGGATTATATCAGTTTTCCTCCAATGGCCTTTGAAGCCTCAAGATGTGAACATTTTTTGTCCTAGACACTGTTTAAAAAGTGTTCATGGAACTGGAACACACAACTTGTGTTTACTAAACATTAGGAAGGAAAAAAATAGAAAACAGCATCAGAAAGAAACTAATATATACTTCATAAAGGACTAACATTTCTGTCTGATTGTGTCATTACAGCACTATTAAAAATAATAGGTAGTAATCACTATAGTTACTATTACTGAGCGCTAGGCACTGTGCTAGGTTCTGACAGTGCAGTAGAAAGCAAAACAGGTGCACTTTGCCTCTGGATAGGTAGACACTAAACAGATAATTAGAAGATATGCACATAATTATGAAGGTTATTAAGAAGAGAGGGTTTTAAAGAAAAAATAATAGGGAAGACTTATTTCACCTAGATAGTCAGGGAAGGACTCTTTGAAGAAGTGATATTTAAACTGGGAACTGAAAGAATGATAATGAGGCAGCCAAGTGAATAATGGTGGGAAAGAACTATAGGCAGAGAACACAAAACATGGAAATGCCCTGACAGTGGAAGGAACTGGACCTTTCCAAGGAACTGAGAAGAGGGCCCGTCTATCAGCTGCTCTCTTGTTGGGCCTCAGACCCTTCCTGCTCCACCCTTGGTGGATTGGGATTACACCTGACTCTTGCGGGATGACTGAGGCCAGCAGACCGGCAGGTGGGGAAAGGAAGAAGCTCGACTTTTTCTCCAGCAGTGATGATATCACCTCCATGGCTTTAGAGCTTTGGGGCATTGGGGGAACATGGCGATAACCCCCTCCTTTATTTTGGTCCTAGGATAACTGGCCGGGAACATGATTTTTACACTTTAATAACCTCTGTGCACACAAGGGGTTTAATTGTGTTGTGATTGATGTTGTCTCTTTCTTCCGGAAGATCATAGATTAATAAGAAACAGAGAAGCTAACAGACTGCGGCACTCATACATAAAATCTCCATCCTTCGTTTTTTCCCACTGACAGAGAAAACATTTTTTAAAATACTGTGACCCACTTCTGGAACAGCTTGCAAAACTATCAGAGTTTTGGTCAGGGCAGCCAAGGTTTTTTAAAGTGACTCATCCAATCAGAAATGCACAGGGAAACAGCTGCCTGAATTTTTTTTTTTTTTTTTTAATGGCTAGTGGCAGTGAGTGGAAAAGTCTAGTGCAAAGAAGTTGCTCATGGCCTGGAGTCAGCTGAGTGTCCCTTGCTTATATAGTAATAGCACTAGTTACCATGAATTGGGCACTAGTTCTCTTCCAGCCTCTGTGCTAGATACTTTGCACAAAATATTAAATTTTGTAAAAATTTTAGGTAAAAAAAAATTTAGTAAAAAATCACCTTCGACATTGTTAGTAGTATTGTCTCTGTTCTATAGAAAAGTAACTAAGGCTTGGGATATTACAAAACTTACTTAATGTCAAAGAGATGGCAAGTTGATACAAATTTCTACCTGCCTGAAATTAAAATCTGCAATATAGTACTGCACTATAATACCTCATTTTTTGTTAGTAATCTCATAATTGCTTAGTTTTGTAGTGGAAAGCTATGATTTGAATCATATGCAGCTCTAAATATCATCAGTATCCGAGCCAAGATTGCTAATATGTGACTGGTGGCAATGAAGTAGGCCCAAGAAGGCCATTGGATTGGGTCTCTGCATCTCTCGAGGTATTCAGAATGTCTCATATTGTTGTTATTCTGCGTATTAAATTTGGGATATGTTGCATTGACCTGGTTGAGTTCCATGAACAATACATCGATGTGTCTTTATCACAGAAGGCACGCATGAGAGCATTGGGCGCCAACTCCAGCTCAGCTCTGGAATGCTGGGAATGAAAATCTTTCAGGATGAATCAGCTGAGTGTCCCTTGCTTATATAGTAATGCCTTGGCTTCTACCATGACACGGGGACTGTGATGGTGCGTGAGGAGCATCACACTCATCTTCCTGCCTCCGCTGCCCCATTCCTGGTCTCTGGAAAACGCCTCAGTGCTTTCAGTTTCCTTCTTTTACTGGGCTTCCCAGGCGAGTCCTTCAGACCCCTACCAAACAGGTCATTATAATATGTTATCCTGAATGCGTGGTGAGGGGAAAACAATCTTTCCTTTTTTCTTTTTCTCTTTTTGTTTGTGAAATATAAGCTAGGAAGAAGAAAAGAGGAAACTTGATGACATCTGCTGATGAGCACACACAGAAGGAATGGCCTGACGCTAGAGCACTGGCCGTGGAGCCTGTTTCTTTATTCAGAGGAGCGGGTACTCAGCTCTTCCTCTGCTTGCTGCTTTGTGGGATGGTAGAAAGTGACCCACAGTTTGCAGTCCACGCAGGCTCCGGGGTGCACCAGAGTCTCCTCTGGTGTGGTGAGGTCTGGGGTCCCCGCCTTGCTGGGCCGCTGGGTCTGCCCTCTTAGGCTCCCGTTGAGGAGAACCTCCCTGCTGTGCAGTCAGGCTCGGGCAGTTGCAGGTGTGCGCCATGTAGAACCTTGGCCTTGGGTCTCGTTCCTCCACCTCAATGTGCTCTCAGAGTGTTGGAAATGGTCCTGCCCTGCAGGAAGCAGTTCTCACTCTGGGAGGACTGTGGGGGTTAGACTCAAATAAATTAACCTTTATCTGTCTGCAGCATGAGCCTGGAGGCCTCTGAGGATCGCTGGAATAGACGCTATCTTCTCAGAATGTGTTTGGCTGGGTCTTTGCCAATGTGTCAACGATCTTGGCCTTGGCACTCACACGTTAGCGTCCCGATCAAATAAAGCCATCAGAGCCCTTCGTCTCATGGCTCAGTCATTTTCTCCAGCAGTTCTCCTGCCTTACTTCTTCATAGTTTCATTATCCCATGCAAATTGCTTCTTCCCACAGCCTGGTCGCTCAGTTCTGTGGAATTTCTTTTCCCTGAGGATGTTTTCCTCCACCCTGCCTCAGCCACTCACTCCTCTGACTGCGGTGGAATCTTGCTGTTTACGAACAATTGTTGCCATCCCTTCCTTATCTCCACGTCACCTCCCCTCCCACCTGCTGCCTTCTCCCTGTGAGGTTCAACTTCACTAGTCCTTTGACCTCTTCAGGACTTCTAGTCCAAGTTTTCTCCTGTTCATTTTCCCCTCCTTCCCAGCTTAAAATCTGTCATTTCTATTCACATCGTCGCAATTCCTTTGCCTCTCTCCTGGTGTGTATTGACTTGGCGAAACACCACCTTGTTAACTCTACCTCTCCACCTAGCCTGACAGTGTCTGGCTAAAGGAAAGCAGGCTGCCCTCTGATCAGTCCCTTTTTAATTTTCTTTTTTTAAGACAGACCCTCAAGCTGTCCCCCTGGATAGAGTGCTGTGGCATCACAGCTCACAGCAACCTCCAACTCCTGGGCTCAAGCGATTCTCCTGCCTCTGCCTCCTAAGTAGCTGGGACTACAGGTGCCCGCCACAACGCCTGGCTATTTTTTTTTTTTTTTTTTTTGGTTGCAGCCGTCATTGTTGTTTGGTGGCCCAGGCTGGATTCGAATCCACCAGCTCAGGTGTACGTGGCTGGCGCGTTAGCCCGTTGAGCCACAGGCGCTGGGCCCAGTCCCTCTTTAGATCCATGGCCATAGACCTCGAATGGCCTGAATTGTGCCTGGACATCTCGCTGCGTTTCCCTGGCCCGCTTTCCCTCCTACTCTCCTGAGCAACTATTCTCTGCCTTCTTTCTCTTCACACCTGCAGGAAACCTTCTCTAGCCTTGTCCTCAGATTCAGACCTTTCTTCCTGAGAAGACTGAAGCTCTCAGAAGAGCCCCACCGCACGTCCCCATAGCCACGCCTGCCCATATTCACTGCCTTCTGGCCTCCCCAAGGCGACACCTCCACCTAGGTATTGGTCCCAGGACCGTTCACACACACGCAAACACACTGATCCAGTGAATTCCTTCTCCTTCTCCTGTGGCATTGTGTTTTTTACTGGACTATTCCCGTAAGCCCCTAAACAGTCTGTTATTTTTCCCATTACAACAAATAGCCCTTTAGTTCCAATCCGTCATGCAGCTACCGTCTCATTTCTTTGGTAGTTTTAGCAGCAAAATTCCTCAAAACAGTTGTCTATATGGGATTTCTCCAATTCCTCTCCTCCCCTCTTTCTTAAATAGTGCACTACAGCCAGGCTTTTGCCCCTCTGACTCCACCCATAAGGTCTTTACGTAGCAAATTCCACGTAATTCCCAGATGCTCTTGGCACAGTCACACTCACTCTTCCTTCCACCACGCCTTCTTCATTGAGCTTCGAAGACATTACACACTCTTGATTTTCTTTATACCTCAATGGCAACCTCTTATTTTCCTGCCAACTCCATCTTTTCTCCTACATGGTTAATACTTCTGGTCAAGCGTTTGGCCTTTTTTCTAACTACACTTGCTACCTTGGTGATCTCATGTGGTCTTTCTAAGCTTTGTTCATCCTCAGAGAAACTGGACTTCCCCGTGCTCTGGGCAAGTTTAGTTCATAAGGAGTGAATAACCTGGAGTCTTGACTGAATTCCCCGGGCACCCCGTCTGCCTCTCCACATAGGTAAATGGAAACTTGACAATCGCTGAGCCCAGTGCTAAGCCTTGGTAATTGTTCAGTTTGTTCTCTGGGTTGTAGGGTTGCCAGATAAAGCACAGTTGAGAAATAGTGACACTAAAAAATTCTACATGTTTATCTGAAATTCAAATTTAAATGCCATCCTATGTTTTTATGTGAGTTGTAAATCTCACAACTTTACCAGTATCTGTTCTCTGCCCATTCTTGTGGGATCGGACCCTGCACAGGGATGACGAAGTGTTCAACCAAGAACTCAGGAGCTCCCGCGGAGTCTGCCTCTCCACGCAGACTGGTGGGGCCTCTTCGCAGACTGACGGACCCTCTCCACGCAGACTGGTGGGGTCTTCTCTGGGCAGACTGATGGAGCCCTCTCCACTCAAACTGACAGGGCTCTCTCGGTTCTTCTTTTAGGGATCACAGTTCTGGGCACTGTTCTGTTGTTCAGTGTCTAAAGACAATTCTTTACTTTAGTTCAGTAACATTTACTCCATCATGGACAGATGCAGAAGTCTATTATTTGACTTTTGAATTCCCTTCTGCTGTTTCTCTCTCTTTACTATCTAGAAGTTTAAGAATTTTGTAAAAGTGAAATTTCGCGACCTTCTTCATTTCCTTTAATGCCATAAAGGATTGTTCAATACATTACAATAAAAATTCTACCCACTTTTTTTTAGTAATTGGGTTACTTCTCACACTTAAATCGTGGTTTCTCTGGACTTACTTTGACGTAATGAGTGAACGATGTAATGATTTTGTTTGTTTTCTCAGCTAACTAGTTTGAAAGATTAAAGAAAGCCACAAATTCGTGGACCCAAAGAGAGATAGATTCTTAAAACTGATCTGGTTTAGTAATTGCGTGGGCCAGTAGAGCGCAGCAGAAGTGAGGTGTGTCACTTCTGGGCTTGGCACCCAATAGCATACAATACAACTTCCACCTTGGTTTCTTGGAGCCCCAAGTTATCGTGTTGGAGGATGGGCCACTCTGCTGGAGAGGTTGCATGAGAAGGCCCAGGGCTACCTGGAGAGTCAGGGGGGCCAAGAGGATCCCAGGTGGCCAGCTCTCTCTGCCCAAGTACCAGGCACACCAGCTGTGCTGCCAGCGGATGATCATTGACCGGCAAAAACGCCACGTTGAAAAAACAGATCTCATTCCGATTCCTGACCCGTAACATCACAAGGTGTAATAAAGTGGTGGGGTTTTTACCATTCAGATGTTTGTAAAAACTTTGGCGTTTTAAGTCACTAGTTTTATGGTGAGTTTGTTATGTATTCGTAGATCACTGGAACAGTTTACCAGTTGCCCCAACATGACTTTTGAATAGTCCTTTTTTTTCTAGTTGGTTCAATTATGACCTTTATCAAATATTATATTTCCCTTCTGTAGGTCTGGGTCTTAATATTCTATTATGTTTTAATGACTTCCAAGGTGGTTTATTAATTTTCATGATATATTTACTATCTGATAAGACTAATCCTTCCTCATTTCTCGTATTTTTCAGAATGCTCTGCCAATCTGCAGAATTGGGTGAAGTTTGATGTAATTCTGACATGTAACAAAAAGTTTACTATTAGTATTTTTATTGAAATTATGACATTTCTATCTAAATTTAGAGATAATTAACTGAAAATTTAGAGAAAATTCACTTCTTTACTATGTTAAACAGTTTGATGAAAACATTTCAGATTGTATATGAAATCAGCACATTTTACCCCTTGATTGCACTAATGTTCGCAGCTATGATTTAGTTTAAAAAAAATTTACTTCTTTATCTTCTTTTAGGAACCTCATTAGTTCAAAGTTTTCTTTATATATGTCCTGCACATCTTCATTGGGAAATAGTACATGAATGAAATTCAAGTGAAATTAATTGAATAAAATATTTGAATGAAAATATTTTATGATTTTGCTATTATAAATAGGAATTATTAGAACACTAGAATAGTAATTCTATTGTTTTCCAGTTCATTATTTCTTGAATGTAGGAAATAAATTGATTTGCATATTAATTTCAAACTGACCAATAAATGAGAGTTCTTGCTCGATGTGGGTAGGATTCAGGGCTGAACAGTTCCTCCCTTTCAGCACTCAAGTAACGTTGTGTCATTCTGGCCTTCATGGTTTCTGGAGATCAACCGTCTCTTGGGTCGCTGCCCAGATGTGTGGAGCTTCATTTCACTTTCATGGGTTTGGGGGGTGCTTCTTGGTGGTGGTGGGTTTTTTGGTAATTATGATGTGCTCAGGCGTGGACTTCTTCTTTAAATGGGTTTACTCCATTTAAAGTTCATTCACCTTATTAAATCTATAGTTTTATATTTTTTACAAACTATAGGGAGTTTTTAGCCATTCCCTATTTGAATACCGTGTGTTCCCCATCTTCTCCCCTCCTTCCTTAAACCCCACGGTATGCACATTGTTAACTCTGCCTTTGTTGCACCCCCATCCCTAACCCTCTGTTCATTTTTTTCCCATTCAGTTTTCTTTCTGTTGTTTAGATTGGGTGACTTCTATTTTTCTAGCTTCAAGTTCTTTGGGTTTTTTGTTTCTTTGTTCTGGTTACTCTGCTTTTGGGTTTATCCAGTGAGAGTTTTTTAAATTGTATTTTCAGTTCCAAAGTTTCCATTTTATTCTTCTTTATATCTTCTGTTTCTTTTCTAAGACTTTCTAATTTCTTTTTATTTGATTCAGGTATTTGTTTCAGCTCTGATCTTTATTATTTCATTTCTTCTACTAATTTTGGGTTTGGTTTGCTCTTATTTTTCTAGTTTTTTGAGATGCACTGATAGGGTGTTAATTTGAAGCTTTTTCACTTTTCTTTGATGTAGACACTTAACTGCTATAAACTTTCTTCCTATTTCTGCTTTTGCTGTATCCTACAGGTTTTGATATGTTGTGTTTTCATTTTTATTTGTTTTAATAAATTTTTTAGTTTCCATCTTAATCCTTTCATTGACTCACTCATTGTTCAGGAGCATATCGTTTAATTTTCATGTGTTTACATATTTCCAATGTTCCTCTTTTTATTGATTTCTAGTTTTATTCCATTGCGGTTAGAGAATGTTCTTGGTATGACTTCAATTTTTTACATTTTTTGAGACTTGTTTTGTGGCCTAACATATGATTTATCTTTGAGAATGATCCATTTGATGAGCAAAAGAATGTGAATTGTGTAGCTGCTGAATGAAACTTCTATTAAGTATCTATTAGGCCTATTCGGTCTACAATGCCGATTAAATCGAATGTTTCACAGTTGATTTTCTGTCTGGATGAACTGTCCAATGCTGAAAGTGGAGTGTTGAGGTTGATTATTGATCAATGATTATCGTATTGGGGTCTGTCTCTCTCTTTAGCTCTGATAATATTTACTTCATATATCTTGAGTACTCTAGTGCAGAGTGCATGTATATTTAGAATTGTTATACCCTCTTGCTAAATTGACAACTTTATCAAAATATACTGACCCACTTTATCTATCTTTACAGTTTTTTTCTTGAAATCCATTTCATCTGATAGAAGTGTAGCTATTCCTGTTCTTTTTGGGTTTCTTCTTGCATAGAATATCTTTTTCCATCCCTTAATTTCCAGTCTATTTATATCTTTATAGGTGAAATGTTTCTTGCAGACAACATACAGTTGGCTCTTGCTTTTTTATCCGTTTGGCCACCCCATGGCTTGTGATTGGAGAGTTTGGTCCATGAACATTCAGTTGTTGTTATTGATGGTTAGTAAGGATTTGCTCCTGCCACGCTGTGACTTGATTTCTGGTTGTCACACGTCCCACTCTTTCTTACTTCCTTTTTCTCTGTCTCTGATTTCTCATTTCTCATAGAAACGTGTCTATTATAACATGGTTTTTTGATTTGAAGTTACCACACGGTTGCAAAAAATATTTCTTGAGCAGTGATTTTAAACATATGACAACTGTGCTTACAAAGAAGCAAAGAGAAATCTAAAGGAAATTCTATTCTTTAACTCCACCCCCCCCACCACTTTTTAACTTTTCATGTTCTCCATCTGTATCTTTTTATGCTGTCTGTCTCTTGAAAGGGTGTTATTTTTGACAGGTTTGTCTCTTAGTCTTCCTACTCAAGATGTAAGTGGTTTAGACAATTACAGCAGCAAAGTATCCTGTGTTGGTGTCCTTACTGTTACCAGTGAGCTGTGTACCTTCACGAGATTTCTTATTGTTCATTCATAGACTTTTTTTGTAGATTAAGACCTTCTTTTAGCATTTCTCATAGGACAGGTCTGCTGTGGATGAAATACCTCAGCTTTTGTTTGTTTGGGCAAGTGTTTTTGCTTCATGTTTGAAGGATGTTCTTGTAGGATATAATATTCTAGGGTTAAGGTCTTTTTCCTTCTGGACTTCGACGACATCATGCCTTTGACTCTAACCTGGCCTGTAAGGTTTCTACATAGAAGTTCATTGCCAGATGCATCAGAGCTCCCTTATATGTTATTTTTTCATTTTGCTTCCTTCCATTAGGACTTAATTTTTATCCATGACCTTTGGAAGCTCGACTGTTTAATGTAGACTTGTTTGGATTAAATCTGCTTGGTATTGTGTGACCTTTGTGTACTTGAATGTTGATATCTTTCTCTAGGTTTGGAAAGTTCTCTGTCATTATTAACTTGAATAAACTTTCTACTCAATCTCTCTCTCTACCTCCTCTTCAAGGACAATAAAGCTGAGATTTATTCTTTTGCAGCTATTTTCTAGATCTTACAGGCATGCCTCATTCTTATTTATTCTTTTTTCTGTTCTCTTCTGAAATACATTTTCTCTTATGTGTTTTCAAATAGCCTGTCTTCTAGCACATTAATTCTTTCTTTTGGTTGGTCAATTCTACTTTGGAGACACTCTAATGCATTTCTGTTTGTCAATTGAATTCTTAAGCTTTAGGATTTCTACTCGATTCTTTTTTTAATTATTTCGATCCCTTGGTTAAATTTGTCTGGTAGGTTCTGAAGTCCTTCTCTGTGCTGACTTGAAGTTCACTGACCTTCTTCAGAGCAGGTACGTTGGATTCCGTCTGAGAGGTCACCTGTCTCCACCTTTCCAGGACTGGTCATGCTACCTCATTTAGTGTGTTTGGTGAGGTCGTGCCTTCCCGCATGTCCTCAACGTTGTGGATGCTTGTCAACATCTGGGCACTGAAGAGTTGGGCATCTGTTTTAATCTTCACAGTCTGGCGTGTTTGAAGTCATGCTTCTTGAGAAGGCTTTCCAGATACTGAAAAGGAATTGTGGAGTGCTGTGGTCTAAGTCTCTGGACACTGCAACCCTATCGGCCCTGGGGTTGCCCCAAGCCCAGTAAGGCTGTGACTCTTGCAGACTCCTGGTGGTACCACCTTGCTTAGCTTGGGCGAGATAGAAGAGAATTCCCTGGATTGCCAGGCAAAGTTTCTCACCCCTCCCTCACTCTCTGTGCTGGGCTGCTGGAGTTGAGGGAGGAGTGACGTGGCACTCCCCCATGGCACCAGTGCCAGGTCACACCTAAGGCCAGCCTAGTCTCACCCAAAGCCAGTACAGACTGTTTCCTGGCTACCTCTGATATTTATTCAAAGCTCGAGGGACTTTTAGGCAACAGATGGTGACTCGAATCCTGCCAGGACTTGGTCCTTCCCTTCAGGGCAGCATGTTTCCTTCCAGTCCAGGGTGGGTCCAGAAATGCCATCCAGAAACCAGGGCCTGGACTCAGGTGCCTCAGGAGTCTTCTTGGTATTTTATCGTACTGGGGCTGAGCTAGCACGCAAGTTGCGAAACAAAGTCCTCTGAGCTCTTCTCTTTCCTCTTCTCAAGAGGCAGAAGATTCCCCCTGAGCTACGCTGCCTGTGTTTTGGAGAGGGGCTACCCAGACACTGGCTTGACCCCAGGTGCTGGTGTCTCACTGGGTCATGTGCGCCCCAGGTCCACTGGCTCTGAGCACAGCCAGAGGAATGCCCCCAAGGACTGTGGACTGCATGGCCAATCATCTCACATGCCACCATCTCATGAATCTAGTCCAGGCCCAGGCTGCTCTTTTTCTGCCAGGTTGGAGTGGGGACCCTGTGGCCTTAAGGAGACTTACAGCCTTCCTAATCCCTAAGTGCAGCCTCTTGACTGAATCCAAACTTTACGTAACGAATCCTTTTGTTAAAAGGGTGCAGCAAGGCTCGGCACTTGTAGCTCAAGCAGTTAAGGCGCCAGCCACATACACCAGAGCTGGTGGGTTTAAATCCAGCCCGGGCCCACGAAACAACAACTGCAACCAAAAAATAGCCTGGTGTTGTGGCGGGTGCCTATAGTCCCAAGCTATTTGGGAGGCCGAGGCAGGAGAATCACCTGAGCCCAAGTGTTGGAGGTTGCTGTGAGCTGTGATGTCACGTGCTCTACTGAGGGCAACAACTTGAGGCTCTGTCTCCAAAAAGAAAAAAAAAAAAAGGTGCAGCAAAGACCGACGAAGCTTTTATTGCCTCTCTTGATGCTTAAAAAAGGAATGATCTTGAAACCAGAAGGATGCAGGTTTCTCACGAGTGCGGGAACGTGGACTTTGGAGTGAGTGGAGGACTTCCCTCCGCCAAACTGCTCAAAATGTTCTTTTGTCTGTGGCACAAGCAGAATTTTGCCCTGTGCTGTCCCTGGGCCAGGGCCACCCTGAATTTCAATCCAAAGCCCCACAGTCACCTCACTCTGTCACCCTTCGGCACACAGCTTCTCTCTCTAGTTCATATGGTGGTGGGGCACAACCAGGGGATGCGCTGGGTGACACAGGCACAGGCAAATGGACTTTGCTGGCCTTGTCAGTGCCTCTGTCCTTGAGACAATCTTAAAACAGAGTGGTGTGGCGGCTCCTGTGGCTCAGCGAGCAGGGCGCCGGCCCCATATACCGAAGGTGGCGGGTTCAAGCCCGGCCTCAGCTGAACTGCAAAAAACAAAAAAATAGCCGGGCGCTGTGGTGGGCGCCTGTAGTCCCAGCTACTAGGGAGGCTGAGGCAAGAGAACCGCTTAAGCCCAAGAGCTGGAGGTTGCTGTGAGCAGTGTGATGCCACGGCACTCTACCCAGGGCGATAAAGTGAGACTCTGTCTCTACAAAAAAAAAAAAAAGCTATTTTCAATGTTTTTGCTTTTGCCCTTTCTGAAGTATCACTCCTTACCATTACCATCTTAGATGAGTTGCATTCAGTCTCTTTCTTGGAGAGGAATAAAATCTGAGTACAGCATTACAGTAGAGGCAATATAACAGAGAGTTAAAGTATAGTCTTTGGAATCCAAGGTGGCTCAGGCCTGTAATCCCAGGACTCTGGGAGGCCGAGGCAGGTGGATTGCTTGAGCTTACAAGTTTGAGACCAGCCTGAGCAAGAGTGAGACCCCATCTCTAAAAAATGGCCAGGTGTTGTGTCGGGTGCCTACAGTCACAGCTCCCAAGGAGGCTGAGGCAAGAGGATTGCTTGAATCCAAGAGTTTGTGGTTGCGGGGTGGTGCCTGTGGCTCAGTGGGTAGGGCCCTGGCCCCATGTGCCGAGGGTGGTGGGCTCAAGCCCAGCCCTAGCCAAACCACAACAAAAAAATAGCTGGGTGTTCTGGCACATACCTGTAGTCACAGCTACTAGGGAGGCTGAGGCAAGAGAATC
>CAUYON010203232.1:0-21017 GCA_963573935.1 Arctocebus calabarensis | reverse complement strand
TGAGACAGAGCCTCAGCTGTGACCCTGGATAGAGTACTGTGACATCACAGCTCACAGCAACCTCCAATTCCTGGGCTCAAGCGAGTCTCTTGCCTCCGCCTCCCAAGTAGCTGGGACTACAGGCGCCCGCCACAACGCCCGGCCATTTTTTGGTTGCAGCCGTCATTGTCGTTTGGCGGGCCCAGGCTGGATTCGAACCCGCCGGCTCAGGTGTACGTGGCTGGCGCCTTAGCCGCTTGAGCCACAGGAGCCGAGCCAGACTAATTACTTTATAAACAATGTTTTTAAAAACTTTGTTAAAAGATTAAGCCCCAACTCAATACCTACTTCCTGCAATGCTACGCCAGCTAGTTCGCCCTCTGAGCCTCAGTTTATCTGTAAAATGGGTAATAATAATACATAGGACTTTGCATTCAGCGAGAAAGTGCAAATAAAGCATCTAGCCAGGTGCCTGGCTTACCGTAAGTACTTAACTGTTTGTGGCACTTATTAACCCCTTACTGTCTTCCATTCTCTAATTCTTTTGGGGGAGAGGTGGGAATAGGTGACGAGACAGACGTTATTTCCCCTTTAAGAACTTGAGTGGCCCAGGAGCCAACCTTCCCGCACCTTTTCCAAATTTTCCAATCCGCCTTTGGCATTTTCTGTTCCAGGATCTCCGATTGGACAATGTGCACCAATCGGAGGCTGAAGCGAGAGCTACTAGGTACCTAGCTCCGCCCCTGAACGGGCCCCGCCCACTGTCCGGTAAGCGCCGTTGCTATGGAGACTGGTGGGCGGTGGAGGGGGAAGTCCCGGATGTTCGTTGGGGCTTCAACATGGCGGCGGTAGTGGCAGCGGCGGCCACGGCGCAATAGAGTTGAAGAAGGTGCGAGGGCGCAGAATTCCGGGCCGAGCAGCTAGGCCGGTAGCGACTGTATTGCCGAGCCGGTAGGCTAAGCGATCTGGCTAGGGTTTGGGGTGGGCCGGTGCTGGCAGTGGTGGGAGAGCGTTTACGTGAGGAGGGGGCGGGGCTGCCGAGGTCAAAGTTCATTCGAGGGAAATGATGGGGGTCCTACGGGGTCGAGGGTCAACACTGTGGAGAGGGAGGTGTAGAGGAGATGAGAGGTCAAACTAGGAAGGGGGCGTGACGGAGGGGAGTGCATAGTTTGGAATTTGAAGTGGGGGCCGTTGGAGGGGATAGGGCGAGTCTCAGGAAAGGGGGGGTTACGGTTAATAATTTCAGGGGAGGCTGCGCCCAAAAGGGTCAGAATCTCACCCACGGGGTAGCGGGTTGGAGGTTTAAGGCCGCAACCAGTGGAGCAAATAGATAAGATTTAGTTTGGGGGGGGCGCATTTTAGGGGAATCCAAGGGGGTACAGAGGTCAAAATCTGACAGCTGGGCAGATGTTCAAAGGTCAAAAGTTAAACCCCTAGTAGGACCTGTTGGAGGGAGGGGCAGGGACATTCAGGAGAGAGTTCCGAGGTGCTTCCCAGTGGTGGGAGAAGGGGCGCCCCTCCCACAGTTACTGATAGTAATAACAAACACAGAGCGGTGTGTGTGCTAGACCCTCTTTTCCATGCTTTACATATATTAACTTATTTAGTCCTCACTACAATCTTATGGGGTCTTAACCTATAATTAAGAGGTTAACCGATTTGCTTAACATCGCTTGATCATTAAGTTGTGTGGCTGGAATTCCAGTTCTGGAGTTCTGGCCCAGAGTCTTTCTATGGCTCACTGCCTCTCAAATAATTGTAATGTGGGTTAATGTTTAATAAGCATTCACACTGTGCTCAGTGATCTGTGTGCCCAGTTTTATTTCTTCCCTCCCACAATCTTGTGAAGTGAGTAGTAAAGTTGAATCCGCTTTACAGACAGAAAAAGTGAGGTTCAGAAAGCTGCTGGTAAGGGCAGAGGCAGATTCGAAGCTGTGTCTGGATGATTCCAGAGCTCCTTGCCCTAGCTGCCACATTGTCCACTGCCAGTAGGTATGTTTCTGGAAGCAGGGGGCTGGGCAAGGCTCAGACACTCCCTTGGGCAGGAACAGATTGTCTGCTTGGCCTCCTTAGAAGGGTGTGATCTGGGAGGGGAGGTTCCCATGGGGCTGTAGGAGTGGGGTATTTGTGGGTGGCCCACAGTGAGTCTGATGGTTTTCTAGCTGGGGAGGATGTCCTTGGGTGGTACTCCGTGCAAAGTTGGGTGTTCTCTGTTCTTAAGACCCCAGGCTCATTGCAGCTCTCAGTCACCTCCACCTCATTTCCTACTCCTCTTCCCATCACTCCCCATCCTGTTTGCTGTTCTTCACCTCTAAGCTTATGCCTCCCTCCAAGTCTTTGACCTTCCTATTCTCTCTGCCTAGAATCCTTTTTCCGCTCTGCCCTCCTTGTACTCAGTATCACCCTCAGCTGTACCAGGACCATTCTAGCTCTCACTGCCCTCAGACTCTCTTTATCTCACTGTTTTCTTCCCTGACCTTCACTCCCTCCTTAGGTTGTTAATTAGGGCAAATATTTGTAGTCTGTCTGCCCTGTTGGAATGTGGGTTCCACAAGGCAGAATTGCTCCATGGAGTTCCTTTCCTCAGTCCCCACCTGAAGCCCTGCCTAGCCAGCAGAGGGTGTGCCATTGGTGGTAGTTGACTGTCGGGCTCATTGCTGGGACTGTTGCAGGGGACAAGACTCAAAGAGCCGCTAGCCTCAGAGGGCTCCCTGGTGGGAGCAGACTAGAACCAGAACCCCAGCCAGTGACACATGGCTATACCTCTTTAAACCATGATGTAGCCGGCAAGGACATGTTCAGGGAGCCAGGAGAGTGTCCATAACCCTGGGCTTGGGCTCAGTCCTGTGCCACTCTTCCCTGGGAAAGTCCCTTGGGGAAGCTCTAAACTGTAGAGTCTAAAGGATGAGTGGGAGGGACAGGAAAAGGCCGGTCAGGCAGAAGGAGCAGTGTGTGCAGAAGCCCCAGGCAGGAGGGGAGGTCAGGAGACCGGTTTAGGGTTGGAGCCTGAAGGCAGCCCATAGGGTTAGGCTGAGACCTCAAGGGGCATTGGGAACAGGGAGTGCTGAGGAGCTGCCCGTGTAAGTGGAACTCTGTGAGGCCGCAGTGGGGTGGTTCAAAAAGCAGGCGGAGGACCAGGGAAGCCTCGTTCGCACCCAGCTCCATTACTCACAGGCTGTGTGCAAGTGCTCAGTTTCTTCCTCTGCAGAATAGACATAAGGATAGTGGCTGCCTCCTAGAATTGCTGTGAGAATGCAGAAGGTAGAGTGCTTGGCCCAAGGCCTTGCTACAGTAGGTGCTAGGTAGTTTTGCTGCTATTGCTGCTGCTGCATTACTGCCACGGGGGAGGGCCTCCACCAGCCTCTTAGCTTTCTCTGGCAGGGCTGCATAAGAGGCACAGGGCCAGGCAACTGTGTGAGACCAGCCCAGCCTCCAAATCTTTTTTTTTTTTTGAGACAGAGCCTCAAGCTGTCACCCTGGGTAGAGTGCTATGGCAAAGCTCACAGAAACCTCTAATTCTTGGACTCAAGTGGTCCTCTCACCTCATTTTTTCTATTTTTAGTAGAGACAGGGTCTTGCTTTTGCTGAGGCTGGTTTCAAACTCCTAAGTTCATGCAATCCACCCGACTTGGCCTCCCACAGTGCTAGGATTACAGGTGTGAGCCTCCTCACCCGGCTCCAGCCTCCAAATCTTGCAGTATCTGCTCCCTCAATGTCTCGGGACTTGGCACAAATAAAGATGGATATGGCATAGGCATTGGAGACCCATGTCACTTACCCTGCTTACCCGCCATGGGACCTTGGACAAGTGACTAATTTTTTTGCTTGCCAGTTTTGTTCCTTATGATACATTTTAGACTAAGGAAAAACAATGGTGCTGGCACGGCGCCTGTGGCTCAACGGGCTAGGGCGCGAGCCACGTACATCTGAGCTGGCAGGTTCGAATCCAGCCCCCGGGCCCGCCAAACAACAATGATGGCTGCAACCAAAAAATGGCCGGGCGTTGTGGCAGGCGCCTGTAGTCCCAGCTACTTGGGAGGTGGAGGCAAGAGACTCGCTTGAGCCCAGGAATTGGAGGTTGCTGTGAGCTGGGATGTCACAGCACTCTATTCAGGGTGATAGCTTGAGGCTCTGTCTCAAAAAAAAAAAAAAAAAAAAGAATGGTGCTATTTATATAATGAAATGCCCACACCGAAGCACTTGTGCATTGGTGTTGGTCCTGGGGCAGAAAACGCTGAGGTACAGTCTCCCCACCCCCCTTTCTTCCTCCCTTCTAGTGTAGTGGCTCCCTGGATTTGGCTGTCAGCTTTCCTCTGCAGCTTTTCATACTTTTACTACCCTTGACTGTATTTACAAACAATGGACTAATAAAACTCTCAACCCTGGCTAGACATTGGAATTACCTGGAGAGCTTTAAGGAGCTGCTTTTGCCCAGGCCTACCTGGACACAATAGAAATTCTTCAGACTCACTTGGCCTGGATTGGGGCTGTCTTCAGTCCTTAAGAAGCTCCCTGGGCCATTCTCATGGCCAGTGGGGGCTGACCACTGTGGTTTTACAGTTCATGTAAATGGTTTCACTGTTGACATGTCTTATTGCAACTTTTTTTTACTCAATACTCTCTCTCTTTCTCTCACTCTCTCAAGAGACAGGGTCTCGATATGTTGCCCAGGTTGGGCCTATACTCCTGGGCTCAAGCAGTCCTCCCATTCAGCCTCCTGAGTAGCTGAGACTATGAGTGGCTTTTTGCTCAGGATTAGAATTTGGATCTTTCTCCCATAGGGATGTCTGTAGGTCTAGGACAGGCCATTTGTTTTCCCTGTGTTATTTTTTGTGATTGTATGTCACATGGAACTTATCTGTTCACCTTTTGGTGGCCACTTAGATGATTTCCTATTGAAGCTGTAACAGTATTGTGATGAACATTCTAGAATGTTTCCTTGTGTACTGTGGCCAGAGTTTCTCTTGGGCATGTGCCTCACAGTGAAAATGCCAAACCTTCCACCTTTCATAGCTGTTGCTCTTTTAAGGAGTTGTGTGAGTATGCCTCAGAGCTCCCTTTATCTCACATCCTGCTTTGGGCAAATTTTTGGCCCTTGCTGAAACAATTCACTCAGCCATGAGATGGTAGGTTTGAGGGACCCCTCCTCATCCCACCAGGCTAGTTGGAAACAGTTGGGGAGATGGTTCAGATGCTGGCTTAGCCATGGCCTGATACCCACAGACCCCTCACACTCAGAGGAAGAGGCAGACTGGGGAGGGCTTTGACCTTTACCCTCTAGAGTCTAGAGCATCCAGGACAGTGATGGTGGCTTTGACCCAGCTCTCCTTGGGAGAACTGTATTAACTTGAATTTCCTTCTGGAAGAGGCAAGGAGGAAGGAGGTGAAGGTTTAAAAGGGCTGGTCAAAACCTTGTTACACGCTTATTGTGTATCTGATTATTAGTCCTAGGGGTGATCAGTGTAGCCCCAGTATTGCCCTTATAGATTATAGTACAATCAAAGACAGATCTGCTTTCCCCAGTGACAGCCCAGAGAGGTCAGGGCTGTAAAGGAGGAAGCACAGGGAGAGGGGTTGGGGTGGGGTGGAAAGACACAGCCTGAGGAGTCTGGCCTTCTGGAGAAGGTGACATCGATTGATGAGAAAGAGTGAGCCAGCCCTAGAAAGGAGGTAAAAAGAACATAGCAGGTAGTGGGTACAGAAAATGTGAAGGCCTGAATTCCAAATGAGCTCAGGGTGTTCAAAGACCATCACACAGGCCAGTGTGGTCAAGTTGGGGAGGCTGTCGGGGAGGTGGGAGGACATGGCAGGCAAAGCAGAGGCTAACAGGCTGAGGTAAGGCCATGTGGGTTTTATTCTGTGTATAATGGGAAGTCATTGGAGGGCTTTAGCAGCATCTGGTTTCCCTTTTATAAGATTGCTCAGGCTGCTGTGTGGGGCACAGATTGTGGGGGGAGGGACAGGGAGCCTGTTGGGAGGGGGGTTGCTGCTATAGTCTGAGCAGGAGAAGAGGGTGGATTGGATGAAGGCAGCAGTGATGGAGGAGGGTCCTGTGTGCCAGCTGAGATCATCAGTACTTTCCCCAGGCTAACTCATTGTATCTTCACAGCAACCTATAAAGTAGGTACTATTATCATCCCCACTTTAGAAATGAGAAAACTGAGACCCAGAGAGGATGTGACTTGCCTGAGGTCACACAGCAGGCAAGAGGCAGAAGTAGGATTTGAACTATGGTCCTTCGGGCTTCAGAGTCCCTGCTCATCAGGGCTGCCCTCCATTGATTTGAACTGGCTTTGAAGGATGGGGCCAATTTCTGTCCTGTCCAGCTGGTTCTTACTTAGGCTCCTTTTTAGAAGCTCCTTGGGGACCTGGGTAGTTTCTGGGCACTGGGTCCCTTGGGTCCCATAGTACCTTCTGCTTTCTTGTCCACTGTCCCATCTCTCCTTGTGCTGCTGGCTCATGGTGAACCAGACTTCCTGGCCAGATACTGACTAGGGGTATCCCCAGCAGCTGTTTCTCCCATCACCCAAGCTGGGATACTACAGATGCTGCCAGCAGGAAGCATTCTCCTTCCAAGTCACAGGCAGGGAAATGAGACCCTTCCCGCCCCGGCCACCCATCTGGGACCAGGACTTATTGTCTGTCAGGTGCCTTGGCCCACAGGAAAGTTGGGGAGGCCAAGGCGGATGAGAAGGGGAACTCTTCCAGGTCCCAGGGGAGCCAGCTATGGCAGACGCAACAGAAACCACTGCTCACTGCAGCCTGTCTCCTGGGGCTCTCAGTTCCTGCTCTGACCTTTCCCTATGTGTGAAGCCATCTGCTGCCATCCTGAGGGCAGTGGGAACTTCCCTGCCAGGCTGTGCATCCTGCTGCCCTAGCTGGAAGCCCCTGGTGAAGAGATGGAAATTCCCTGGGCCTAGCATTTATCACTGATTAAATGAGGATTTTAGTAGCTACTTTTCAGGGCCATGGAAGGATTTGAAGAGATTGTGCATGTGTGTAAAATGCTGGCCCGATGCCTGGCACGCAGCTAGTTTATGGTGAGCATTGAATTTAATAGTTGTAACAGTTTCCATCTCCTTGCCCCTGTCCTGCTCTGGGCTCCCAGCTGTGGCGATCCTTTGATTACCCCCAGCTCCTGCGTCCAGGCTGAGCCAGGCATAGCAATGCACATGTGTGCTTTATCATCAGGGTGGCTCTGCACAGAGACCCCGAGGAGGAGGTGTTATTAACCTCATTTCTCTTTTCCTGCATTTTAATTTTAGGAAGCATATTTTCGCTCCTTGTGCATGTATTACCTATTCCCCTAAATAATAATAGAAAAACTGCACACAGCGCAAAACAATATAAGAAACAAGCAAATGTCTTCTCCACCTGCTGCCAGAGCCATTGTTCCCAGTTTCTTCTCTCTTGCTATTTGTTCTTTCAAGTGTTCTCCCTCCCTTTTGTTTTTACTCAAGTGGAGCAGACTTCCCACATTTGTAATCTGTCCTCCTCTTTGCATTTTCACTCTGAAGTTCTATGTCAAGACAGAGAGTGCTTCCTCGAATGTCCCATGTATGTGTCCCCATAATTCCCTCTGTGCTGCGGCCATTCAAGTAGCTCCACTCTTTCCCTGCTGTGTACACCTGCAAGTGTAGTCACGGACACATCTCTAGAGGTAATGTCTGGGCTCCTGGTCCCCTGTCTGAGATGAGTGCCCCATTAGCTTTGCCAGTAGTGTTCTTTCCTGCCACCCCCACCTCCAGTCTGATGGCAGCAGAGTTTCCTCACCCTCACCAGCCTGGGCAGGGCATTATCTGATGTTTTGACCTTTGCCTATCAGCTAGGTGACTGATGGCCTTCCTTGTGGTTCTGATTTTATTTTTTTATTATTTATTTATTTATTTATTTATTTATTTTTTTGAGACAGAGCCTCAAGCTATCACCCTGGATAGAGTGCTGTGGCATCCCAGCTCACAGCAACCTCCAATTCCTGGGCTTAAGCGAGTCTCTTGCCTCCGCCTCCCAAGTAGCTGGGACTACAGGCACCCGCCACAAAGCCTGGCCATTTTTTGGTTGCAGCCATCATTGTTGTTTGGCAGGCCCCGGGGGCTGGATTTGAACCCGCCAGCTCAGGTGTATGTGGCTGGCGCCTTAGCCCGTTGAGCCACAGGCGCTGAGCCTGTGGTTCTGATTTTAATATGAGGAAAGTGTAGTATCTTTGAAACCCAAAGGGCTTCCTTCTCTGGGATCTGTCTGTTCCTGACTTTACTTTCCCTGAGAAGGGGAAACTGAGACACAGGCCAGCAACCCCACAGCAAGTGAGTGACAGATGTGAGGCTCAAACCCAGGCCTTTCTGGCTTCTTTCTGAAGTTCCTGTCTGACAGTAGAGGTCATAGTCATGGACTTTGGAGCTAGTTTTGCCACTTATTAGCTGTGTGACCCCCGACAAACACTTCACTTCTCTATGTCTTGGGGTCCTCATCTGTAAAAAGCTGATGATAATTGTATCTCCATAGAGTTGTTTTGAGGCTATGAATGCAAATTCAGCAGGCAGAATGCATAGGATATGTCCAAAGACTGTTAGGTGCTAGCATCAGTCCATCAGTGTCACTCTGTATTATTACCAGTCCCTGTTCTAAGTGTTTTCTGTGAACTAATCTAATAGATGCTGTTAGTAATGTCCTTTTTATAGGGAAGAACAATGGCCCTAAACCTTTTTGGCACAAGATACAGGGGTGGGTTTGGGATGATTCAAGCACATTATGTCTCCACCTCAGATCATCAGGCATTAGATTCTTACAATGATGTGCAACTTAGATCCCTCACATGTTTGCAGTAGAGTTTGTGCTCCTATGAGAATCTAATGCTGCTGCCGATCTGGCAGGAGGCAGAGCTCAGATAGTGATGCCAGTGATGGGGAGCGGTGGGGAGCAGCTATAAATATTGATGAAGCTTCCCTTGATCACCCTGCGGTTCACCTCCTCCTGTGAGGCCTGGTTGCTAACAGATCACAGCCTAGGGGTTGGGGATCTAAGGGTTGGGGACCATAGAGGAAGAACATTGAGAACCTGGGAGGTAAGCAGGGCTGGAATTGGACCCAGGAAGTCTGGCTCCTAACCACTTAGGCCTTCTGCCTCCCACCCCCAGACTAAGCCCCAAGATTAGAAGGCTCCGCCTCCTCCTTCCCTCACCCCCTTCTGTTGTGTCTCCATTCCAGGCAGGCTGCAGTAGATGTTATAAGGAGACACCTTGAGAGGTGGTTGCCCTGGGCAAAGTCCTCACATAGAGAGCCTCCCTCCCAGGTCCTCCCTGCCCCCACCCCTGGCGCCCAGCCTGGTTCGGGAACTCCTGATAAAGCTGTATTGTGCAGCAGTTTCGAGGAGTCTGCTTTCCTAGTCTGGTTTCACCACTCCCACCGCTGTGTTGGCCAGCCCTCCTGAGTTGCCACCCCCCTCCCACCTCTGCAGTCAGCACTGGACATGGGGAGAAAGTAGGACACTGTAGGGTGCCAGCCCCTTGGCAGATTCATCCTCAGGTGAAGACCCCTGCAGGTAGTCTTTGTCCCTGTCTACTGAAGAACCTCTCCTTCCCGGTTGCCCATGAGAGCCCAAATGTCCCTTCCCCCAAATCTTCCACCGTAGCCTGGCCTCAGAGTATTTGACTCTGAGATGCTATATATATAGATGTACACAGCACTTATAATTCCACTACTCAAAACCTTTAATAACTGTCAAGTATAATATGCCTATAGAAAAATGCATAAGATGCACATGTCAGTTTAGCAGAGAATTAGAAGGTGAATAACCGCTTCACCACCATGTGGTTGAAGACAGCACAGCATCCCAGAAAATCTATCTCCCTGCCAACCACGGCCTCAGTAGTGACCACTTCCCTGACCCTGGTGGTCACCATGTGCTTGCTTTTCCTGACAGCTTTTACCACTAGCTGTGTATCTCTGAATTCCAGAATGTCATCTTGTTGCTTTTGAACTTTATATAAACAGAATCTTCCACTGTGTCCATGTCTGTGTCTGATGTCTTTCATCTTTAGGTCTGTGGGATCCATCCATGTGGCCGTGTGTGTTTGTAGTTCATCCGTCTCATTGCTGTGTGGCGTTCTGTTCCTCTATCTTCTGCTGTGCTGTTGTGGAGTGTTCCCTTTGCGGTGTCTCCTGGGGCATGTGCATGCGTTTCTCCAGGGATGGTACCCAGGAGTGTGTTGCTTGGGGCAGAGGGTAGGGTGTCTCACCTTTAGTGGATGGTGCCTTGCCATAGGTGGCTATGCCCACGTCTTCACTAATACTTGGTGCTGTTTAGTTGATCTTAGAACATTTTTTTTTTGAGACAGAGCCTCAAGCTGTCACCCTGGGTAGAGTGCTGTGGCATCACAACTCACAGCAACCTCCAATTCCTGAGCTCAAGTGAGTCTCCAGCCTCCGCTTCCCAAGTAGCTGGGACTACAGGCACCCGCCACAAAGCCCGGCCGTGTTTTTGGTTGCAGCCATCATAGTTGTTTGGTGGGCCCGGGCTGGATTCGAACCCGCCAGCTCAGGTGTACGTGGCTGGTGCCTTAGCCTGTTGAGCCACAGGCGCAGAGCCCAATTTTTTTTTTTTTTGAGACAGAGTCTCAAGCTGTCACCCTGAGTAGAGTGCCGTGGCATCACAGCTCATAACAACCTCCAACTCCTGAGCTTAAGCGATTCTCTTGCCTCAGCCTCCCAAAGGCACCCACCACAACACTGGGCTATTTTTGGTTGTAGTTGTCATTGTTGTTTGGCAGGCCTGGGCTGGATTCGAACCCAGTTCTAGTGTATGTGGCTGGCACCTTAGCTGCTTGAGCTACAGGTGCCAAGCCATCTTAGAACATTTTTTTACTCTTTTCTACAAAAGTAACGCAGCTGGTTGCACTGGAAGTAGTCCCTCCTGTTGTTCTCTTTGCTGGGTTCCTGCCTGTCACAGCTCTCAACAATTCCACAAGTAAGAGTCAAGTGCTGGGGACCCAAGGGTGGGCACAGACAACAGGCAGCCCTTCCCTGAGCTCAGTTTGGCAGGAGACACAGAGACAGGTAAGATAAACCAAGCTGGTGGCTCCCAAGTCCCTTGTGACCCTGTCTCATAGGCATCTGCATCCATCCTCTTGATTGAGCCTGGTGTCATCCTGGCTCCTCTCTTCCTCTTCCCTATACCCAAAATGTCAGGAAAGCCTGTCATTCTACCTCCAGAATGTAACCTGCTGCCTTGCATTCTTCCTCCTCATCATTCCCATGGTTCAGACCACCCTCACCTCTCCTGGACCATTGCTATAGTCTCCTTTCTCCTACCTCTCCTACTGTCCCCACCCAGCCAGAGGGGGGTCTGGATACCTGGTCTCATCATGTCCCTGCCCTCCTAAGGATCCTCCCCTGGCTTCACCTCTTTCAGGGGAGAAGGTGGCCAGACCTGGGCCCAGCTTTCTTGCTTGCCCTACTTCACTCCTCTCCTGCCACTCCATCCCTAGAACCTTCCAGGCTGTGGCCTGTGTCAGGGCCTTTGTTCTTACTGGGGGATCTCTCTGCGGGCAGCAGTCTCCATCCTTCCTTTCAGGCACATCTGCTCTGACCATTGGGTCTATTCGAGCAGGGTCTCTGTTACTGTCTCCAGCCACTCTCCCCTGCCTGATTGTCTATGCGGCAGTCATCATAGTGACTTGTGTCACATTATTATCTGTGGGTCTGTTTATTGTGTTCATCCTCTAACTTAGCTTCACGGTGGTGGGGGTGGGCTTGGCATGTAGTGGTCTCCTGATAAACACTGCTTGCCTGACTGACTGACTGAGCTGCCATAGCTGAGCCACCAGAGTGTCTACTGGGGTATCCGGCCTGGCTGGGAGCGCCTAGCAGTTTTTCCCAAGGAGGAAATGCCACTTGAAGATGAATGGCCTTAGCTAAGGGAGATCCCGTGTAGAGGTGCCTAGGCAGAGTGCAAAGGCACTTTAAGGAGTTAAGGAAGACCAAGGGTCAGTTCTGGATTCGAATTATGCCAGCTGCTCATGCCTCTCCTTGCCCCAGTTTTGTCTTCTCCAGAGTGAGGACACTCTTTCAGGTGTTGCAGGGGCCTCCCTGAAGTTCTTCTGCTAACAAGTTTGTCCTGGTGTTTGGCTCAGAAATGTAGATGTCATTGTTTATTTTTTTCAAGAAATACTCTATTTAAAGCAAATAAATGTTCCAGGACCAAAAAAAAAAGAAATACTATGGTATTTCTTTATACCACAGTATAAAGAACAACGTGGTATGTCCCCAAGGTGCTGGCCTGTGTTGTGGCCCCCGGGGCTGTAGTGGCGGGATAAGGAGACCCAGTTGCTACCCATTTGGAGCCTGCCTCTTGGTTTCTCGGAGTGCCCCAGGTTGGAGGCAGAAGAAGGCCTAACATGACCTTGGGCCCGGAGTATCCTTATTCTGGATATAGGAAGCTCTCAATCCTTATTCTTTTTTTTTTTTTTTTTTATTAAATCAATTGTGTACATTGGTGCAATCATGGGGTACAATGTACTGACTTCATATATAATCTGAAAAAAAATAAAGAATGCTTCACGAATTTGCATGTCATCCTTGCGCAGGCGCCATGCTAATCTTCTCTGTATCGTTCCAATTTTAGTATACGTGCTGCCGAAGCGAGCACTCAATCCTTATTCTAATTAATAGGGAAAAATAATCGAGGGTTTCTGTGTGCCGGGCCAGGGCCCTGCGCAGTGCTCCCAATCTGCTGCCCCATCTTTCCAGGATCACAGGAGGTGGCAAAGGCCATTTGACCTATTTAACTGCTGTAGAGGGTGAGGGTGGCAGCAGTGGTAGGTAAGTCCTTAGCCTGTCTTGCAAGCTGGTGTGGAGTTGATCTGGGGGTATCTCCTCTGTGGTGCTGACTGGCATTTCCCTAGTGGCTGTTCAAGTGGAGCAGCTTTTCATTTGTTCTTCTAAACTCCTGTGAAGGGCCATTCAAGTCACTTGTCTTGTTTTTCCTTTGGGCTGTCTGCTGTTTTATGTTTTATATCTTCAAGTTAAATCCTAGATTCTGGATGAAAGCCTTTGCTTCCAAGGTATTACACTTGGTATTTGTTTTTTCTCTTTTTTTATCATGTCTTTTGATGAACAGAAGTGCTTAATTTTAAAGTAGTCCAATTTGCCCCTCATTTCCTTGGTAGTTTTACAGTCCTGCTTTTCACATTTAGTATTTATTATCTTTATGTGTATATGGTGTAAGGTGGATATCCAGTTTTATGTTTCTTAAGTGGATTCCCCAGTTATCTGGACACTAGTTATTGAAAACAGACTGACTTTTCCCACTACTGTCCTTATCATAAATTCTGTCTCCTGTGTTTCCAGGAGTTATTCTCTCTCTCTGTTCTTGTGGCAGAATTACACTGTCCTGTTTCTTTAGTTTCTAAGTCTTGCTTGCAGGGAGAACATGCTTTCCCACTTGTTCTTTAAGAGTATCTTGGCCATTCTTGACTTTTTACAAAGTACTTTAAATATTAGACAAGCATCTTGTCAGTGTATTGTACACACACAAACACACACACATACACGTGGCCGTGAGTCCCTCAATCCATGAACATGGTATGTCTCTCCATTTATTTATGTCATACTTTTCCAGCAGAGGCCTTGCCACCACTTGTTGGATCATTTCAGAGTTCTTTGTAATGCAGCAGAGGGTATGGTCTGTTCCCTCCACTCCCCCAAGGCACCTTGCTCTCTGGGTTTGGTCTTGCTGGGTAGGGACCCCACAGCTATGGCAGGAGCCCACCTCCTCTGGTCCCTGCTTCTTCCCTGGTACCATCCCTGGCGTTGGTAGAGGGCGGGCAGGGCGCCCAGAGAGGAGGCTGTAATTTTCCCGAATGATTTCAAGAGCTAATTAAGGGTTTTCTTTGACTAATCAGCTTACAATTTAATTATCGGGGAACAGGCTCTGGGATGCAGGAAACAGCTCTGTTGGGGTCTCCCTTCAGCATGGCAGGAAAGAGCCAGGGCCCAGCCCTACCCTGGAGGGGGGGGCTGGTAAGATCTGGGGATACCTTAGCACCGTCATGTGGGTCAGTGGGGTTCCCTATTGCTGTGGGAGACAGAGGTGGAGGGCAGCAGGTGCAATTGAGGTTAGAGCAGGCCTCTCTCTGTCTCAAATCCTTCCATGGCCCCCAGCCCCTCCAGTTCTTTGGCAAGCTGCCTGTAGCACTTTAGCCTTGCTGGCCTTTGTGCACTCACTTCATTTGTTCTGTGGATCTTGGTTTGGCTTAAAGGTCAGCACCTCTGGGAAGCCTTCTCAAGCTTTCTTTCTGCCAGAGCTGGTGATAAGCTGAGCAGCCCCTTGCCAGTTGTACATCCCACCCACACTGATTAAGTGCACTAAGGAGGAGTGACTGAGGGGGATGGCCCTGGGTTCAGGGGACCCAAGAGAACCAGGGGTTCAGGACTAGAACTCCAAGGAGAGGGCTGGGATGGGTGTTCAGGCATCAATTTCTGAGTGATGGTTGAGGGAAGCTGGGCGGCTGGACCAGGATGGGCTGGCCGGGAGGGGAGGAGACCTGGAGATGGCTGTGCCAGGCCTGGCTTCATTCCTTGCATTCCTCAGCAGGCCCCAGATTTCTGGTGGCCCTAGACGGGGGAGGGTGAGCCAGCAGGAGAAGGGCTTTCCAGGTACTGCCCCTGTCCCTGTGTGGCCATATCTTCTGTCTCTGTCTCATTTTACACCTTCCTGTCTCCAGATCTCAGGCCTGGATCTATGAGTCTAGCCCCCTCCCCCATCTCATCCTCACCCCTAGCTGGACATCAGAATCACTGGTATGAGGAGTGGCTTCAGGGGCCCACCCTGCCCAGATCATTTGAATTAGAATCTCTGGCTATGGGGCATGGGCCTTGGGGTTTTCAAAAGCTCCCCTGGTGACTCTAATGTGATTTTGAGCTGGGATGAGAACGGCTGACCTCTGGGAATAATAGCAAACATGAATTAGCTTTTGGAATGTTCTGAGTACATTTTTAGGCTTCTGAAGTAGTGTGATTAAGCCATGGCACGCTGCAGGAAGGTATGACTCCTGTGTTATGGACAAGGCAGCTGAGGCCTAGAGAAGCTTTTCGTGCCTAGTGGTATGACCTCTGTCACTGTCTTATCATCCTGTCCTTGTGCTGTCTGGGTGCCTGTCTGGGCCATTTCTTTTTCTCCCTCTCATTCTCCATTTCTTCTCTCATCTCTTTCTCTATTTCCTCTCATGTTTCTCTTCTTATTTCTCTGTCTCTTGACCCCCTGCTTCCACTGCCCTCCTTCCCTTGTAGAAGCTTCCTAGGCTTCTCTCTTCCACAACTTCATCTCCCTATCCCTACTGAAAAGTTCAAACTTGTGTCCCGCCCCCTATGGCGCCAGAGCGGTAACACCTTATTGGCTGTTCTACCATCCCGACACCTCCCCTAACAGAGTCTATATAAGGTGCACTTGTCTTTTGCTCTCTTTTTCTCTCCGCCCCCCCACCTGTGTGTCTCATGTCTCTGTCTCTCTCTCTTTCTCTCTCTCCCCCTCCTCCTCTCTCTACCTTCTCTTCTCTCCTCTCTCCCCCCCGTTTCTCTCTCTCTCCCCTCCTCCTTAATGCTGCTCTGCAGCATCCCCCGCCAATAAAGACCTTTCGTACAAGCCTTGGTGTTCTGTGAGGTTTATGCCGGTCAAGTGCCCCCGCTTTCATCTCTTCTGAGGCAGGATCCAGCTGAAGCTACACTGAGAGGAAATGGTTTTTGCAGACCCAAGGCATCCTTCTGATGGGAAGGATGCTGATGTCACTGTGCTGGCCTCTTTCTCTGCTCCTGACACCTGGAGGCTGGAGGAGGAAGGTGGGGAACAGCATCTGATGGACAGTTTGGGGGTGCTAGGGCCAGTCTGCAACCTTGTAGAGAGGACTGTCCAGGAGGATGGACTCTGACCTGACCTTCTCTGTGACTCCAGACCCCTCTATGGGCCCAGAAATTTGGCATTATCATCCGTTGCTAGTTAACAATTCAGGCTCCTGTGGAGTAGGACTGCCTGCTGACCTGTAGTTTAATTCCAGCTAGGGATGTGACTGTCACATCACAAGAGGCCTTATTACTTGATGAGAACACGGGGGAATAATAGCCAGTGCTCCCCTATACCCACTCAGGGAGGGCTGAGGGCACCCCTGGCCTCTTTCCCCAAGCCCCACTCCAGGGAAGGACTGAGGAGTCCAATTCCCCCTCCTGTCTCCCCTAGCTCCAACACAGCTTCCTTTGTGACCTCGGGCAAGAGTCTCTGATTCCCCACATCTAGAGCAGGAGGATAATGACTCTAGGCAATCCTGCCTCCCAGGATTGTTGGGAGGATTAAGTGAGTCAGTGTATGTGATGCTCAGAAGAGGGCTGTTATCATTATATCATGGTGGTCACTATTACTGTCATTACCATCACAGTTATTAAAGAGAGGGAGGGTATGTGCTTGGATTTGGTAGTTAGGATTCACAGAATGTGGGATCCATGATTCTTTGCTATTTTGATTAGGTCACAATTTCTGTTGTAAAATGTTGAACACTTTTATATTATGGAAATGTTCACACATACTCAAAAGAATAATCTCTTTCCCTTCTCAAATCCCCGTCCAGCCCTAGCTGGTACCAGTCATGACCAGGCTTTGTCATTTAAACCCCACTCCATCCCCACTTCCCTGATTATTTCAAAACAAATCCCAAACATCATACAGCAAAAAATATTTCAGATTTGTTTATAAACAGGAATTCCTTAATATCATCACGTTTCCTCAATTGTCTTATAATCCTTTTTTCAGTGTTTGATCTGGGTCCACAAGATTTACACTTTGCATTTGGTTGATAGGCCACTTAAGTCTTTGCAGGATTTCCCCCAGCTCCTTGCTGTCTCAGTAGCTATGGAAGACCTGGGACATTTGTCCCAGAGAGTTTCCCAGTCTGGAGCCAGCTCATAAATCCCTGTGTGTCATTTCATGGTTCCTCTATCTCTGTGCTTTCTGTATATTGGGGGTTAGGTCTAGAGGCTCGATCTGATTCAGGTTGAGTTTGTTCTTGCAGAATTACTGTCATAGGTGGTGCTGTATATTAGGATGTACTTCATGTTTGTGTGACTGTCAAGTTTGAAGATGAATGGACTGGCTCAGCACCTGTGGCTCAAGCAGCTAAGGTGCCAGCCGCATACACTAGAGCTGGCAGGTTCGAGTCCAGCCCGGGCCCACCAGACAACAATGACGGCTGCAACAAAAAAATAGCCGGGTGGGCACTTGTAGTCTCAACTACTTGAGAGGTGGAGGCAGGAGAATCGCTTGAGCCCAGGAGTTGGAGGTTGCTGTGAGCTGTGATGTCATAGCACTCTACACAGGGAGACAGCTTGAGGCTCTCTCTCTCAAAAAAAGAATGGATTAAATCACTCCCAGTGAGTCTGATACCCAGATCTAGCAAACATAGGGCAGGAGCAATATGAATAGCTGAGGCTTGAAACTCCCCTGCGGCCTGGGAGCAGAGCGTCCCAGCTTCAGGTAAGCTGATGTCATTGACCTGTGACCTTGGGCTCCTGCTTTGCTACGACTGCAGCCCTCCACCTGAGCACTGCCCCTTTCTAAGTGGCCCTGCCATGGGGATATTTGACGATCTTGAGTAATAATACTCAAGATTCTACTTTGTGTGACCAGCTGTGGTGTTCCAGAACAGGGAAACCCTGTAGGGGTATGTTCCTATAGCTAGAAAGGCTTCCTGGGGAATGTGAGTGGTGCATGGCATGAGAGTGCCTGGTATATAGAGAGACTTGGGTATTATGGCCTGAGTTCGAGGGCTGAAGGCCTGGCTTTGTCTTCCTGGTGGGAAATAGGTCCAGAGCTACAAGGAAGGGAGACTGCTGCTATGTTAGGGTGGCACTTACAGATATGGAGAGAGAGAGAGAGAGAGAATGTGTGTGTGTACATATGGTAAAGAGAGAGAGCAAAGAGGTGGGGGGGGTTGTTTGCAGGCATATGCAAATATAGAGAAAGCTTTTAGTCTAGATTGCTCTCCCTGTTCTTTTCTGCATGGTAGTGTAAGATCTGACATGTATACAGAAAAGTGCATAAAACCTCCATGTTTAGTTTTATGAATAATTATAAAGGAAACACCCATGAAACTACCACTTGATCTAGAAGACAAGCACTTCAGCTCCCCAAAGGCCCCCTCCTCCGTCTGCTTTCCCCAGGACTACCAAATAAATTCAACCTCCTTTTCCTTTTTATTCTTGCCTCTTTTTTGGTGAATTGCAAAGATGTTAGACACTCCCAAGAGAATAGAGAGTCACCTGCTGAACTCTTTGTGCGCCCCCACCCAACTAAAAGACAAAACACTCTTGTGGTTACAGCCCCAGGTGCCCTCCCCAAGGTACCCAAGCCTTGCTGGTCCCTGAACAGGGCCAGTGCTGTTCTGCAGGTGTTCACACTGCTTCTGACAACAGTGGGCTGCAGCTTGTGCTCGGTATTTTGCTCTTGAGATTTCTCTGGGGAATAAATGAAGGCCTGTGCCAAGAGGAGTGGTCCCCAACAGGGGACAGAGGTGCCCTCTCTGATAGCCAAAGGAAAGCACCCCTGCCCACCCAGGCCTGCGGCCCCCTCATCCATCTGGGTCTGAAGAAACAGCCTCAGGTGAAAGTGGGCATTTCCTATCCTGGAAAGTATAAAGGAGGGTCTGGGATCTATGCCACTGGGGTCTGTCTGTGCCAGCTAACAGCCTTCCCTACAGGAGAGAATGGATTGGGGGCTGAGGGCAGGAGGGTCTCTTCTCCCATCTTCCCTCATCTTCCCCCCAACCCTGTTAGCCAGGCTTAGGTAGTCTTTCTTGGGGAATCCCTCTGGGTTGGAGATCACTATTAATGGCTCCAGAGATCTAGTTGGTGACCTATATTAGGCATGTGACAACCCCTGTCCCAACTCTGTTAGCCTCAGTTTCCCCATTTTAACATGTATACGGGTTATTTCATCCATGCAAAGCACTCAGAAAACCTGGCATGTAGAAACCTCTTAATGAGGGTTAGCTACCACTGTTGCCTTCACTTTCTTTTGTAGATATTCACTGTTCCTCCTCCTCCTGACAGGCTGAGGCTCTCCCTTCACAGAACTTGTAGTCCAGTGAGGGAGACAGACAAGGCCCCAGGCAGTGACATCCCAGAGTGACCTTGGAGTAAGGACAGCTCAGAATGTGATGGCTGTGATAGGAGAAGCCCCTCTGGGGCCCCTCTGGGAGGTGGAGACAACTCCAGCCTAGGAAATGAGGGAAGGCTTCCTGGAGGAGGAGAAATCTGAGCTGAGGCCTGAATGAGGGACAGGATTAGCTTGTGGAATGGTATTCCAACAAGAACAAACAGCATGTTCAAAGGCCAAAAGATGGGAAAGGGTCTGGCATTTTTAATAAATTGATAATATTTTTTTAAGTAAACCTTTTATTTTGAGATCATTGCAGAGTCTTGTGTAGTTGTGAAAAATAATAGAGAGATCTGGTGCCCCTAGATCCCCCCAGTGATAATATCTGTGACAGTGTGGTACAAGATCACAACCAGGGTATTGCCATTGATATAGGCAAGATAAAGAATCATCACAAAGATTATTCTAAACGCCTTTTATATGAAGGTCACTGTGAAAGTTTTGAGACAAACTGTGTTATGGTCCATTTCACTTCTAAGAAATGCAGTTGACAATGGCGCCCTTTCTGATTCACTGTTGCAAGTTTCAACTTGCTTAGCTCATCAGCTTCAAATGTTTCCATCTGTGAGGCTCTCAGTCAGCGCGGAGTGGGAAGAGAGCACTTTCACTCTTATTTTAAAGCAGGTTAAAGGAGTCTGGAAGGCTTGAATGTTTGCAGTAAGCTTTTAGGAACCTTACACCTTTCCATGTGACAATTTTCCAGTGGTGTCAAGAATTTAGAAGAGGCCGAACTTCACCAAAAGACAAGGAGAGGAGTGGGTGTCTAGAGACCACAGTGACTGAGGAAAAGCATCACTGCTGTGGAAAAAATAGTTCGCAAAAACAATGGAGTGACATTTAAGGGCATCGAAGCAGCACTACAGATTGGATTGCCCACGTGTCTAAAATCCTAACCAATTATTTTCAAGTTAAGAAAGTTTCATCCCTGTAGCTCAGTGAGTAGGACGCCGGCCGCATATATTGAGGTTTGTGAGTTCAAACCTGGCCCAGGCCTGGTAAACAACAATGGCAACTGCAACAAAAAATAGCCGGGCGTTATGTTGGGCACCTGTAGTCCCAGCTACTTGGGAGGCCTGAATGAGGCAAGAGAATCGCTTAAGCCCAGGAGTTGGAGGTTGCTGTGAGCTGTGATGTCATAGCACTCTATCAAGGGTGACATAGTGAGACTCTGTCTCAAAAAAAAAAAAAAAAAAAAGAAGAAGAAGAAAGTTTCATCCCAACATGTGCCTCTCACTTTGACAGATGAACATAAAGGGCATCCTGTTGAATGGTGTGAAGAAATACTGGTCGGATTCTGCAGAGGCGCATCTAGACACATTTCTGACATTGTTACTGGTGATGAAACCTGGATTTACCAGTTTGATCCAGAGAATAAGTATCAGTCAACAGTGTGGATTTTTCCCCATGAAAATCCACCCACAAAAATGAAGTGGCCCTAAAGTGTCAGAAGGAAAATGGTGGCAACTTCCTTTTCTAAAATCAGTCATGTTGTAACTTTTCCTCTGGAGAAACAAGGGACTGTTAGGGCTCAGTGGTAGACAACAGTGTGCCTACCAAAAGTTTTCGAGATGCCTCAAGAATAGTGGCCCAGGCTCAGCACCTGTGGCTCAGCGGGCTAAGGCGCCAGCCACGTACACCTGACCTGGCAGGTTCGAATCCAGCCCGGGCCCGCCAAACAACAATGACGGCTGCAACCAAAAAATGGCCGGGCGTTGTGGTGGGCGCCTGTGGTCCCAGCTACTTGGGAGGCGGAGGCAAGAGGCTCGCTTGAGCCCAGGAATTAGAGGTTGCTGTGAGCTGTGAGGCCACGGCACTCTATCCAGGGTGACAGCTTGAGGCTCTGTCTC
>CAUYON010203231.1:0-73330 GCA_963573935.1 Arctocebus calabarensis | reverse complement strand
CCCGAGTAGCTGGGACTACAGGCGCCCGCCACAGCGCCCGGCTATTTTTTTGTTTTGCAGTTCGGCCGAGGCCGGGCTTGAACCCGCCACCTTCGGTATATGGGGCCGGCGCCCTACTTGCTGAGCCACAGGAGCCGCCCGGGATAGATGTTTTTCATGGGCCTGGTGCTGAAGGTGCCTGGAAAATGGGGAAATTTAAAATACAGAAACATGCTGTGTGGTCCAGAGCTTCACATCTCTTTCATGTGACTTGCTTTTCATAGGCGTTTCTTAAACAAAAGTTCTGAAGATGACACAGCCTCAGAGAGCTTTCTCCCCTCAGAAGGCGCGTCCTCTGACCCTGTGACCCTGCGTCGAAGGATGCTGGCTGCTGCTGCCGAACGAAGACTTCAGAAGCAGCAGACCTCCTAGCGCTTCCTGGCCTGCCGCAGCTGCCTCCTCCAGAGCCCGTGCTGGGTGGAAGAGGCCTGTCCCAGTTCTGCCCGCTGTATGGAGGAGCGGGCTCGACTGCATTGCCGCTGTATAAAGCATGTGGTCTTATAGTGTTTGGACTGCTGACAAATTTAATCCTTCTTTGTAATACTTTCTACGTGACATTTCTCTTCCCCATAGAAAAACTGCACATTTTAACTCTAGGTATGGTATCTTCTGGCATTGACTGGACTTGTGGGGGTGGGGCGATTCAGAGGAAGTGGGCAGCCTCCTGTTCTATGCGTAAGTCTCAGCCAAGGCGGCGTCCTGGCAGGAAGAGCAGGAAGAACCTGTGTGGGGAGAGATGTGTAAAAAGCAGGGAGGAGAGCGCAGCGTGAGCCTGACTCCACACCGTGGGCCACATCTGCTGTCAACTGCTTCTGTCCCTGTTGAAGCAAGCGGAATGTACCAGAGGCCACACCCACAGGCTCTTGGACCCTTGAGCTGGCAGGGTGTCTTAGAAGAACAGCTCTTGATACCTGGAGCAGAGGAGGGGAGAGCCCAGAGCTGCAGAGTGTGCAGAGGTGACCCTGTCCGTTACATTCGGGACAGACTTTCTGAGCCCCCTGTCCAAAGCCGGCTTTGTTTCTGTTAACTCTGGTGCTCTTGCATCTCCCGAGTACACCCTGTGTCTCTCCGCTCCTCCTCTTTTCCTGGCCCCCTCCGGACAGGAAAGGGTCATGCAGCAAGCTTTGGTTTATGGTTTTAATTCCTGGGTCCAGTAAATTAGGCATTGCCAGAGCCTGTGGGTTTGGTTCTTAAGATATGGGCCTTGCAAATTGGGAGAGCAAGTTTTGGAGGGCTTTGTAGGAGAATAAAAGGTAACTTTTGTATCTTCTCTGGAGCCCTTCATTTTCTTAACTTTATTTGTGTTGGTTTAATGTAGAAAGGTAGGATGTTGAATCCACATGCCTTGGAGCAGGCCCAGGTCCCAAATCTTTTCAAATTCTTCACACATTTAAGGATTTGAAACATACAATCATAGGTTACATAGTTCAGTTTTATGTCCCACTGGATTAAGTTTTTTTAATGTTTGGAAGTGTAGTTTTATGATAGTCCTTTTGGAAAAAATCCAGTATTATCCAAAATTATTGGCAGAATTAAATATTTTACATAACTGAAAGTTTTTGAATGTTGGAAAGTAATTGAAAAAAGGGTGATAGGTGAATATTTAGGCAGAGGTAATTTATTTCAATAAATCTCAAAAGCCTTACCTTGAAATGCTGTTAGTAAATTTCTGTGATTTTTTTTTTAATTTGTTTTGCTGAGAGCATAGATATTTGTTTTTATTGTAAAATAATAATAAAAAGCAAACTCTTCTAGTGTGTTGTGTGTGGCTGGAATTCTCAGGCAGCTTTGTTCAGGGGCGCCAACATGGTATCACGCTTCGATTCCGATGCTGCGCAAACCATTTTTGTTGGAGGGTTCTTCTCATCCTTTCTATTGGGAGCTTTTATTTTTCCTAGCATTTTATTTAGGGAAGACAGAACCGAATTTTTCTTCACCTCATCTTTTTTTTTTGTTTTGTTTTTAAGTGGGGAGAAAAAGCTTATTTTACTCTTTGAATTGTTACACTTTGCATGTTGCATGCTAATTAAAGATGACACTGGATCCCCCATGTTCTTACGTTTCAGAGGTGTAAAAAGAGAAAATTGGAGTCAATTTGAGAGGGTCTTGAAACATTGGGGGACAGCAGTGATAGTGATCAGAGCAGGAGAAATGCTTTCAGTAACTTAAAATGGCTAAGAACAGAAGTCCTAAACCACCCTTGGAGTTGGCACCTGGATGGTTAAGGATTCAGGTACTATAGAAGTCTCCTGGCATTGTCACTTCCTGGGGGCACCTAGGGACAGGTGCTGAGAACAGAGGCAGATACTGGGTGGGTCCCCCATCCCAGGTCCCCTTTACTCGCGCTGGCTGGCTGCAGGGGCAGGTGGCTGGCCTGCACACTTGGCCCCTGCTGGAGTAGCACAACCACCGCTGGGCTGTGGGCTCAGTTTATTCAGACACAGCATAGAGCGTTCCAGGCTCCGGTGGGTGGCGGCTGAGTCCTTGCCTTCTGGGTGCTTTTGGAACTGGTCTGTATTGCTCCCAACGTTTTTTTTATTGACCCTATTCTGTTGACCTCTTGGTTCTCGACTTTTGTTGTTTTCCTCATAGTTTGAGGCTCTTCTGTATGTGGAGAATAATGGTCCATGGTGATGTGAATCCCACGTGTTTGGGTGGCCTCCTGGACTGATTCCCTCTTGAGCCAGTGTGTTCCTTTACCTCTGTGATGTGACTTGCCCTGCTTTGGGCATGAAATCAGAGCTGTGCTGAAACAGGACACATGTAAGAGTGAGCCAAGGTCAAGGAATAACGTCTGCCTGTCTGGCCTTGGAGCCCCTGTCACCTGGAGCCTCCTCCCTTCCACACCACTCCTACTGTTAGGTTAGAAGTGGCTCTAACCCTGGCTGCACATTAGAACTAGTGCAGTTTTTAAAATTTTTACAAAATAGCTTCTGCTCTCATGCTCCTTGTTCTAATTCAATTGGTCTTTTCCCTGCATCCTTTCCAAAGTGCTTCCTCCCGTTTAAGATATATAAGCCAAGGAAACATCTGTTGGTTTCTTCTACAAATCTCATTTAAAAGCTGGGAAAGAACCCTCTCAGAATGTAGCTCATTTTTAGAGAAATTCAGGTATGCTATATGTACAAAATGTGGTTTCCTTCAGCCTTCACGTGGATCTTGATTTATTCCCCAAAACCAGTGGACTACAAACCTATCAGTAGAGATGGGAGTTTGTTTGCCTCTTTCTGTGGGTAACAAGCTGGGGTGATGGGTGAGGGGAGCTGGGGGGGAGTGCAAGCCCCAGCAAACAGACATGGCCTTCAGGCCTAAGGGCCTTCTGGATTGGTGGAGAATTCACAATAGTAGGGAACATACCTCTTGTTCCATAGCCTCTGAAACCTATCAACCCCAACCTCCACGCCAGCTAGATTCAAAAGACCGCTGGAACTTGCCAGGGTTTGGAGAGGATTCCAATTAGCTGGCCTCCCATAGGCTCTCCCAGCTCACTAAAGAGAGCATGACAATGGACTTTGCTAATACCAGCGGCATGCAGTTGTGATGCAAGGACTTCAGTGGACTGCTGTCCCTCCAGGCCCCAGTCTCTACCGATTTATCACAGCAAACACTTGGTAATCTAGGGGAGAGACCCACAGCCCCCTGGGAGGACAGGGATCAGACTCCCGCGCACCAGGCTGCAGTTATCCTTTATGTGTTTGGCCTGCAGGTGGCTTCCTGTGCCTGCTGCATCCAGGTGCCCTTGAAGGCCCTCTGTCCTCTGACAAAGCCATAGGAAAGCATCCCCGCCAGGCTAGTTGTCCTGGAGCTTGTCCTTGGTGTGTGTGAGTGGAGGTGTAGCGGGCCCGTGCAATGTGGCCTCATTCTTGGACCACCCATTCTCCCACTGTGGTGCAACCCTGGGAACAGAGGGGACCCTGTGTGAGCAGGAGACTTGGGATCGCCTGCCCTCCCTCCACTTTCTCCTTTCTAGTCCTCAGCTCCACCCTACCTTCAACACAGCAGCAGCTGAGAGAGCAGAGGAGCTGGGGGTGGGGTGGGGGTGGTGAAGAGGGTGTCCACAGGCAGAGAGAGCCCATCCATCCCCTGGTCATTGCTCCCCAGTGTCCCCAGAGACAGCACCGAGGGAGACTCCTTACCCACCAGCCTCCCGGTCAGGTCCCTCTTTACCTTTCCTGTCAGAATGGAGCCCGCTCGAATAACCAAGGTCTGCAAGGCAGAGGGTGAGAGACTCAGGAATACAGACAAACATTCTCTTTATTGAGCTACACATGAATTTTCCATTAGTCAGAGAAGTAGACTGGCAGTGTGTAAGATATCACAGAAACCTCACCGATTGGGAATAGAAAGGTTTAGAAAGACCCGTGGGCTTTTTTTTCTTTTTTCCTTTTTTTTTTTCCAAGTTTTAAATTTTTTTTTTAATTTTTTTTTTGTGTGTTTTGTTGTTTTTGCCTCCTCTTTATTTGAAATGGCTGTGACTGGTCTTCTTCAGCAAGTATTAAGTCTGAAAAGTGAAACTGTGAAGAGGTTTGGGGTTTGGAGACTGTTCAAAGTAGAAATGACATAGGGACTGATCATGAAAATGGTGGCTTTAATGTAAACACTACATTCCATCTGTTTTTAAAATTTTTATCTTTTTTTTCCATCTTGTGGTATTTAAAAATTTTTTTTTTGTTCTTTTTATCTGCAGCACGAACATCCCCACATGAGAGAGAGAACACAGGTCAGTGAAACAAAGGAAAAGGCGGAAAGGGAGCACACACGAGAGGGGAGGCGGGAGACCTAGAAGGGGTCAAAGGAAAAGAACCACAACCCCATTTCCCAAGGACTCTCGAGAGCTGATCTGCTATGTAATACACAGTACTCATCAGGACAGAAATAGAAACTACCAAAAAAACCAAGGAAAAAAACCCAAAACCAAAAAGGAAATCTGTAGAAAGGGGGGTCAGTGGGAAAATTGGTTTCTAGAAGGCTGTATTTCCATTGATGATGGGATATTCTTGTTTTCTGTTTGGCAGCTACTGGCCAGTGAGAGCTGTGCTTTTTCTGTACAAACCTGGAGCGGCTTAGGGCTGGGGAGAGCGAGTGGGAGCTGCCGCCGCTCGGTGGCATCTGTGGTGTCCCGGTGACCTGGGGCATTTTGGAAAGCCCTGCCCAGGCACACTCCTGCTGACCAACGCACCGCATAGGAGCCCACGGCAGCAGGTGGGCCCAGCACCTCAGCAGGGGTGTGGGGGGCCGCACCGTGAGGTGGGGTGGAGGGCCGTGGGTGCAGATGTGTGTGTTTATTTTGAAAGAAAAAGAAATATGGATGAGATAGTGAGTTTTCCTTTCCTTTTTTTTTTTTAAGCTACAAAGCACATGAGAAATGTTTTTTCCTTTCAAATTCTAAATGTAAAGACTCAACTAAAACCGGATTCTACGGCATTCTACAGAAATACACAGCCGTCAGTCACTCTGGGGTTGTAGGCTAGACAGGGGCTTGATACAGAAAGGCTGTGTGTCTTACAAAGGCCAAAAGGTCATGCTACCAGGAGATCAACGTCAACAGCAAAGAGTCCGTGAAGCAGTCTGTAGAGAGAGAGATAAGGGGTCCAGTCTGACCATTTTCTTTGATTTTAAAAAACCAACCAACCAAAAAACATTTTTACTAGTGCTGGTGTGGGGTGAGGCAGCAGCATCAGGGTAGGAACCCCAGTGAGGCCCAGCCCAGGTATCCTGGAAAGCCTCATCCCTGAGACCCTGACCCTGGTCAGATCTACAAGCCCATCCCCCCTTGGCCGCGCTGTCCCCTCTCTCCCCTCCTTCCCACAGGCCCTCTTGGAGGGGGCTGGCTTCAACTCTGCCCTCCCCTCTGCTGTTTCTAGAACGCAGACCAAGTCTCTCCCCTTTCTCTGATTCTTGCCTTGTTATGTATGAATAAAGGAAACTCAGGAGATAGCAGGCGGGTCGGAGAAATGATTCTTCTAAATTCCTGACATTAAACAACCACCACCACCCAAAAGAGAAAAGTCCTTGAATTTTTCTGTCATTGGGAGTATAGGGCAGGGAGGTGCTGAGGGCAGTGGCCGTTTCTTAAAGGATTTGGATGTCACACGAGAGCAGGACAGAACTGAGGGCACACAGCTTTACAGGGGGACGTAGAGGACCAGCCGGGCTAAAGCCCGGTCTGGCTCTGCCTGCCCCCTGCACACAGAAATGGGGCTCAGAGAGTGAACCCCGGGCCGTCCCTAACAGACTTCCATCATGACGTGTGTGTGAGCGTGAGTGTGGGCATGCACACGTGTGGGTGCTCACGTGCTGTCCCAGGAGCTAGGAGATGGTGGTCAGTTCTGTCCGCAGCTCTTTCTAGTACAAACTAAAAAGATTTTTTAAATATATATTTGTATACATATAAGGTTTTCTTATGCCTCTTTGAAGTTTATTTACCAACTTGCATTTGTTAGTGGAGTGTGTGTGTGTGTGTGTGTGTGTGCACGCAAGCTTTTTTGTGAGTGCTGGAATCATTACCAAATAGGTTGCTATACAGGACAAGAGGTCAGTACAAGCCGCAGCCCCGGAGGTTGTTGGCAATGATGATGTCGGTGACAGCGTCGAATACCACCTGGATATTATTCGTGTCTGTGGCACAAGTCATGTGACAATAAATTTCTTTGTTGGGTGAGCGGTTTTTGCTTTCAAATTGTGCTTGAATGTAGGCGGCTGCATCTTCATAGGTGTTGGGGCCTGTAACGAGACACATAAGAACAGGGCAGAGGGCCTGTGAGAGCTGTGGGTGGACAGGGTTGGGGACTTGGAAGCAGAGAAATGGGTTGTGGAATTTTCCTGGAAGTGGGGTGAGACAGAGGAAGAGAACAGTGGGACATGCTGGGTGTTCCTTCTCCAAGGTGTAGTGACATTTTAAATTAGAAGCTTCATAAGGCTTAACCTTTGCCTGGCTTTTGACTTTGCAAGATCCTTTGCTGTTTCCTACCAGATCTTCTTAGGAGCCCTGAGAGCATAGTGGCCACAGATTATCTCTTTCACTTTCTAGAAGAGTAAACGAAGACACCTCCCCATGGTCTAAGCCAATTCTGATGAGGGAGTCGATTGACAGGGTGATGACACAAGATGTTTCGGGGCTGTTGAATGGGACCCTCTTTCCTTCCTCCCTGGGTTCCACTAAGGAGGGGTCACTCAGCATCTCTGAGCAGTTCTGATTCTTGGTGAGGGACCAGGATGTGGGAGCAGTGGCGTCCCTGAGGGAGAGGCTTAAGTGTTATCAGTGTGTGTGACACCAACAGGGCTCCCATTCCCACCAGTTTGATCCCGGCTGGGGCTGTGTGGGGATACGGAGCATATCTGTGGATGATGGAAGGACAGTTTTCCAACTAGCTGCAACTCAAACCCTCGTGGCTCTGCCATGTAGAGTTTTCAATTAAATACCGTAAAACATAGGCCAACACACAAGTGCACAAAAGCCCATTACAAGGAAGATGCCCCATTTTTCTCAGTGCCACTAGGATCCAGTCCAGCATGGAAACAGTTTGCGGTTTGGGGTGTGGGATGGTCCCTCCCCTTCCCCCACCCAGCTCTGCCTCATGTTCCATCTGCAGACTAAGGCCGTGAGACACAGGATGGGTGCTGGCTTGGGGCGCTGGAGGCTTCTACAGCAAGGATTTCCTTTCCTTTGAAGATGGTGAGAAGCCTGACTCCAGGCCAGTGATAAGTGAATATGAGGGTAGGGGGTCGGGCATCCCTGGGGTGTGGGCAGCCCAGACACACAGGCAAGCCATGTCCTTAGTGCACCATTGTAGAGATACCAAGAGCAAGGGCACATGGAGTGCCAGGCCTACAGCAAAGCTATCAGAACTAGACAAGTGGCTGACGTGGACCCTGCTGAGGAGCATCATGTCCACAGAGAGCCAAGACAGGAGCACGGACCATGGAAAAAGTGTCCCTTGGCATCCCATCCAGTTGGGTGGCTTCTCTGTGCAGAGTCCAATGTCCTTACACGGCCCCACTGCTGCCTAAGCCATGCGGACTCACATGATCCCTAAATAGTCAGCTACTGCCCACCCTCACCCCTCCAATTATTCTGGGTCCCTATTGGCCTGCATCCCACAGGGCTACTGCATTGATGACCATTTGTCATGTGTTGGGTTGTCTGAACTGAGACTGGATCCCTCTGAAGGCCCTGGAGAACTCAGATGCTTCCCATATTCTGACTTTAGGGGCAGGGGAGTCCAGCAGTCCACACTACACAGCGTTGAGACTGGCCACTGCTCAGGCCATATCTCAAATTGGGCTCTAGTGGAACACTGGCAAAGGAAAAGCAAAGTATTGGGGCTGCCCTTGAGAGTAGCATTGGCCTCAGAAAGCCTGCCAGGCCCACATCCTGTCACCATTACTTCATGAAGACTGGAATTGGCCCAGGAAGGCCTGTGCTGAGGCCAAGAGACGTCAGGTTAGTTGTGGCTTCTGAGAGGGTGGGCTGCAGCTGGCTTTGCAGGCAACTGACAGGCACCTCCCTGGCCCCATGGCAGCCTTGAGAGGTTGTCCAGTACCTTCCTGCACCTGCTCCACCCTGTAGCAGGCACTTCCCCCATGACCAATACCCCAGAACTTGTTTTCAATCCTCTAAACGATAGCCAGTGGTTATGTAAACCTGGTACAGAATACCCCTTTCCCCAGTTATCCTTATAGCCACCCCACATAGAAACGAGGCATGGGTGATTAATTTGCTCAGAGTTGCAGGTGGTCTGGCTCCAGAGGCTACTTTGGCCACCCACCTGTTGGAGACTGGGTGCTCCTGGCATATGTCAGGCCAGAGCCCTGGGTGCAGGACATGGCCCCCAGCCTCACCTCCCTCTCTGCCCCCGGGATGGGAAGAAACGCAGATTCACAGGCAGTACCCAGAATAAGCTGTTGGGCCCTCTTCACACTGCTAACGCCAGTAGTGGAAGAGTAGAGAGACCTGCATTGGTGCCTATTGGGATCTGGGAGCCCTATGACAGGGTCTAGAGACCTGTGTAGCCCCCAGGGCTATGTCAGTCAGTGGGATCCTGGCTCAACCAGCCTATGTCCTTGGCTGGCGGGATGACAGGACATATCTTCCTCCATTGCAGGGTGCTGGGCCACTGTTCTTAGCATGCAAAGGTGACCTCACTCTGGGGACCCGCAGAATCTTATCCTTAGAGAGACAAGGGCTGTGGCACCCCACCAGCCCTGGTCCTAGCCTGTAGCAGTGGTGCAGAGTTGGTCTGCCCTGTGGAATCTATTTGGAAAGAGCTCTGTATGTGTGTGTGTGGGGAATCTATGATACATTCCTGAGAAAAGAGAAGGCCGAAGCCAGGGCGGGAGGGATGGCGGAGGCTAGTGAAGTGAAGGTTGATTTGGGGAAAGAGCAGGGGTGGAGGAAGGGGGTGTGAAGTGGCTGCTGCACAAGAGGTGTGCTGTGCACCAAGGCAGAGTGTAGAGAAGGCAGGTGGGGGCTGAAATGAAGCCCAGGCTGTGTCTCCCTTTTCTATTTCCTGTAAAGGTGCCATGTGGTCCAGCAGTGGCCCTGGCAGGGGTGAGGAGAGGCTCTCAGGCTGTCCTGAGACCTCTTCTAGAGGGTGACCAGGACACAGTGGAACAGAAAGCCTGTGGTCCTGTTCTGTCTCCTGCTCCTTACCTACCCTGTCACTCCCGAGTCACTTGATCCCAACACACATGGCTCAGGAGGGGCCATTTCCTACCACACTCAGGGCAGAGTCCTGGGAAGGACCCAACCTGTGGCAGCCCCAATCTGTTTTTCTCTGCACACTCACTCCTGCGCTGGGTTCCTCTCCCCAGCAAGCCCACATGGTGCTGGCCAAGCACCTGTCCCCAAGCCCACAGGTCCCTGCTTCCTGCTGCACAGGGACGCACGACACCCACCTGTGTATTCAGGAAAGCAGATGGTCAAAGGTGACTTCTTGATCTTCTCACCAAAGAGATCTTTCTTGTTGAGGAAGAGAATGATGGAGGTATCAATGAAGAACTTGTTGTTACAGATGGAGTCGAAGAGCATGAGAGACTCGTGCATGCGGTTCTGCAGCCCCAGGCAGGGAGGAGAGAGAGCAGGACAGACAGCAAGAGGGAAAGACACAGAGACGGGGAGAGAGAAGAGGAGAGTTAGGCTCCAGAGAGAGACTCGGCTACTCAGGGCTCCGGAGGGCCCCTGCGCCCACAGCGGAACCTGCAGGTGTTAACATCACAGAGCTTCTCAATTCTGACTTCCAGAGCACCTGTCACCTTGGCGCCAGTGGCAGAGATTGGATAGGAACCAACCATGTCTCTCTGGGGAGGCCGGGGACAGGGTGACCTGGGTTGTCCCCACCACAGAGTCCAAGCCATGGGAGGGTTTCCTGCACAGTGTGTGCACTTAAACGCATATGTGTGCAAATGTGCTGGGACTGGCAAGGGATGCTGGACTGGACTTTTCCTCCTGGGCCAGGATGCCAGGGTGAGGATGCCTCCTGGTGAGGGATATTTAGGCTCCTTCTGTGCTCCGAGGGAAGTCAGGCCAGCTCCTCTGGCCTCCTGGGTGCTGCCCCTGGGGGAGATGCCCCTGCCCAGGGCCGCCTCCAGCAGTGCCTGAGGAGGAGGAGGCCACGCCTCCTCTGGCTCCAGGGCTGCCTTGGACACACAAGCTCATTTACCAAATAGATGAGTGTGATGGGCACTCCAGAAAAAGCTGCAACTAAGGTGGGCAGGGGCTGACTCATTCATTATTTGGGGATGCCAAACACACTGAGCTGGGTAGTCTGCTTCTCAGTAGTACAGAAGAGCATGTTTCTGCATGATCTAACCTATTTCTGCATGGGGAGTCCTGGGGAAGGAACAGCCTCCCTTTTTCCCCCCAAGAAGTCTGCCTCAGCTTCAGGGCTTGTTCACCGTGAACTCAGATTTGTGGGTCTAGAGCCCAAACCCAGAGGAATTCCAGGCTCATCTGTGTTTTGAAGTAAGAAGATTGAAACAAATAATAGGAAAGAGAAGCAGACTGGCGAGGATGTTACTGGGCGCCATTCACTGAGAGATGAACACCTTCTCCAGGGACAAGCAAATAGTAAATGGCTGTAGCTGCCACGGCCATCCTTCCCTGTCTGAGCAGGAGAGTGAAGAAGATGGAGTGGCCACCACCAGCCAGCACTTGACCACTTTACCTGCCTGGGGTCACTGGGCCTCAATAACCTTTAAGGGAGGTGGGGTGCAGGTGGCTCATGCCTGTGATCCCAGCACTCTGGGAGGCCGAAGCAGGTGGATCACTCAGGAGTTTGAGATCAGCCAGAGCAAGAACTAGATCCCAACTCTACTAAGGATAGAAAAAAATTAGCTGGGTGTTGCGGGAGGCATCTCTATTCCCAGCTATTTGTGGGGGTGAAGCATGAGTAAGGCTTGAGCCCAGGAGTTTGAGGTTGCTGTGAGCTATGGCACCGCAGCTCTCTTACTGAGGGCTGGTCGTGTAGGCAGACATCCTACCCAGGATGACAGAGGGAGACTCTGTCTCAAAAAAAAAAAAAAAAAGAAAAATTCCTTAAGGGACCCTGAACTGACACAGTTGGGGACCTTTAGGAGCAGAGATTTGCACCATCTCTGGGCCAGATCCAGAACTTATTAATGGCTTTCTCTGGGTCAACATCACAAATAGGAGTTGAATTCAGGGAATAAGATACGAACACTGTGGCAGGCCCCATGCACCCATGGCTCGTCCTCTTTGGTGATCTCCTCAGGCCTGTGCTATGATACCAGGGCCCTATTGAGGGTATCTGCCCCAAACTTGTCCTTATTGGCTAAAGTTGGTAGTGGAGGGGGCAGGCTGAGTTCTGTTTCCCCTCAAAGGTCTAGACAACTGGCGTGGCTTTATGCCCCCTGTGGGACCTGTAATAAATGAATTGTCCTTTTATTCTGAGAAACAAATTCAGTGAGCTCATGGTCTTAGCATGCTTATCCTCCGCCAGCACTTTTCCCTTTCAGTTACTCAAGAAAGTTTCCCTGTCATCTGCGTGATCCCACCAAGGGAGAAGCAAGACGCATTTGCCCTGCGCTGTCTCGACGGAGTCTGCTCAGGCCAGGCCAGGGTTTGCAGCTCTCAGTTGAGGCGCCTGGGTGCTATAGGGAGGCCTCTTCCCAATGCGTCCTTGGGGCTTCTGAGCTGGTCTCACCAACCTGAGTGCAGGGCCTGGAGCTGTGAACATGCAGGCCCATTGGGCCACCTCTCAGTCTGAGATCCTGCAGCCCCAAGGACGCATTGGGAAGAGGCCTCCCTATAGCACCCAGGAGCCTCAACTGAGAGCTGCAAACCCAGCTGGAGGCAAGTTCCCAACTCGACTACACATCTGTCCCAACATGGACATGACTTTGGTCTAAAGAGTCTCGAGGATGTGCTGGGGTAGTATGGCTGGGGCACCTCTGGGAATCACAGAGGGGCTACCAGGGTGACCTGAGCTGAGAGTGGGGACTGTACCCATTTGGCATATGGGAGGAGCTGCAGGTCTCTTCCTTAAGAGGCCGTGGAGCTCAGGTTTGGAGAAAAAGACTGAACAGCTCCCTTTGGCTCCTCAGGTCCACCTGCTAAGGCCCGGCCCCCCCACATCCTCGGGTGCCTCCAAACACAGAGTAAGCTCACGTTTGTTCTTCCAGATGACGACGACTGGCATTTGTGTGCAAGGCCCTCTGCCGGGCTGCTACAGGGATGTAGGAATGACTGGGGTGGGCTCCTGCTCTCTGAGAGCTCACAGTCTAGTTGGGGAGAGAGGATACACACACATTCATAAGGTCTGCAGTCCCGGGGATAGCACAGAGCAGAGGAGAGGCCCCGGGAGCAGAGGACACACACAGACTTGGTTTGGAGGGAACCCCAAAAGAAGGGGTGATCCCCGAGGGACTTGGGGAGAGCAGTGAGAAGGAGCGAGCCGCAGGGTGGGAGAGGTGCCGGTACTGAGACTCCCTCTATGCCCTGACTGCCATCCCTCCCACACTGACCAGAACCTGCACAGCGCATCCCCACAAGCTTCCCAGGAGGAAGCAGACACTGGCGTACACTCCATATGGAGACATCATCATTTGAGGAAAGACAAAGAGGCCAGGGGTCACAGATAGCCACCAGCCACCTGCGCCTCCTATGTTGCTTTCCCGCCGGAGCCACTGGGCACCCTCCGCAGGCCGTCTCCCCCAAATCCTCCACCAGTAGCCACAGCCTGACCACAACGTGATGCCGGGCGCCAAGCACACCAGGACAGGAAAGGGGTTGGGCTTGGCGCAGGACACAGTACCTCCTGCTCTGCTCGGCGGCAATCCTGACAGGTGGGCAGGGCAGCCAGTCACCCTGGTTCTGCCCGCAGCAGGACTGTGCCCACTCTGCCAGGCTGCCTGCCATCCCAGGGCCAGGCCAGAGCAGGGCACGAGGACTTGTGTCGTGTGGTGCGCTTGGCAGAAGCTCCATGGGCACTGACACAACACATCACACTCACACTAGAAAAAGCTGGCACTTTTTATTAACGGTAGATGACTAATAAATACATTACGGCAGCCAATAAATTATTACAATAACTAGAGATTTATTAAACCAACAAGTCACTTTTCTTACAAAATGACAGTTAATATGGTGGAGGTGGAGGTGGCAGGGCTAGGAGTTGGGACCACTGCACCTAAGAGAGAAGGCTCTACTAAAGAGGGTGCAGATGGCGGGAGCAGACAGGCTGCAGCAGGGTGGTGGGGGGGTGGCAAGATAGAGGATGTGCATTTCGGGGCTGAGCCGATGGGGGGCAGAGAAGAACAAGGGGCGCAGGGCCCGGCTGCCTGGAGCTGGGAAGTAGACACAGGGGCATGTGGAGGGGGAGGGAGGAGAACGGTTGGCTCTGCTGGGGGGCCTCTGGGTTCATGCTGGTGGTCTCCATGGGCCTGGGCCCTCTCAATAGGGGGGGGTGTCAAGGACTTTGGACTATAACCTGTCCTGTCCTTGACAGGGGCCTCGTGGCTGGAGTGGGGTCTGTCTGGAGGCTCCAGTCCACCCTGGGGCTCTTCTCGTGGAGGAGGTAGGGGGTGGGGGGCCCTACCACAGACCCTGTTGCAGCAGCTCACGTCTTGGCCCTGTTCCCTGGGCTACTGGGACCCTTCTCTCTGCAGACTGTGGCCTGATGGGGGAACTGGCTGGAATTGTGTGTAGCACCCCAGATTGGACCTCTAGTGGCCATGAAGCCGTGACCTCAGGTCTGGAGTCTGAGAATTGCCTGAAGGCTTTCAGAAGACTCAGACAAACACAAGGTAGCCAGAAAAGGCTTTGTGCCTCAGGCTTCAAAAAGAACACAAGTGGATCACACACAGTCTGGAGGAAAGAGGTTGAGAGTTCCTTAGTAACCATCCTGAACTGCGGTGGATTTACTTGCCGAGTGTGAAGAGTGGACTAGGTCAGACCAAGAAAGAAGGGGTGGTTGGGAAGGATGTGGCTAGAGATAAGGAAGGACTTCCAGAGTCCCCCACAGCACTGTGTTAGGTGGGAGTGGGGCTGATCTCCGCTGCGGGATTCTAGTTGGCCGAGGGTAAGGCTTGGGTGAAACTGGCTTGTAGAGAGCCTAATTATGGGGCTGACAGGTTGGGATTTGGGGCTGCTCCTGTTCCTGGGGACACTCAGTGAAGCCCAGAGCAGTACATGGGGCCAGGATCCTCCAGTTCTCACCAGTGGGGTGTGGAGCTGAGCTGGGGAGGGGCCAGGAACAGAGGACCTTTGGGTTCTGCCATGGCCCCATGGCAGGAGTGCACAGCCACAAGCCCTGGGCTCTGCTGGATCTTGGGGGAGAGGAAAGGACAGGGCACCAGATACCAAGCACCAGGGTCTGCATGGAATACAGAATTCCAAAGCTGTTGGCAGGAGCTGGACTATATTGTCTGCTTAGAGCTGGACAGACCCATGCCCTCCTCAGGCCAGAGTCTTAACAGAGCCCTCCAAGGGCCATGACATGCCCTCTTCCCCCAGTCAGGACAGAGAGGTTTAGGGACCTCTATAGAAACTCAGAGAAAAGGCCAAAACTTGGTTCTTATGACAGCTATTGGTGTTGGGCACAGAACTTGCCCACAAGTTTGGCAAACACATCCTTCCTAGGAATCAGTTACCCCTTGGCCTTTTAAGTTAAGAGTCACACTGAGAGCTGACCACAGCCCCTCCTGCAGCACACACAGGGCGACAGTGGATAAGAGAACACCCCATATTTGTTCCCATTTCCCCACATCCATAGTCACGACGGAGCCAAAACCCACCTGCCACCCTCAGCCATCCGTCACCCCATGGTGCTGGTGGTGACGACAGAGACAGGAGATGTGCACAGAGAGACAATTTCTCCCTAGATGCCTTTGAGGGCCAAGGATCTCTCTCTCCCCAGCCTCAGTGGTCTGGAAGGGAGAGTGGGAAGGTGGAGAGCAACGAGGAAACGGAGCAGGGTGGGTCTGGGGCTGGGAAGATCTGGTCCTGTGCATGGGTCTGGGCCACTGTGGTTTGTGAGAACTAGTTGGCGGTGACAAGAGCCCTGCACCTGGTAGGCTGATGGCTCCCACCTGCAGGGGCATGGCCTCAGAGGTGGGGCCTGGCCAGCACCCTGCCCCCCGCCAGCTGTTTCTGAGTCAGAGGCCACAGTCAGGAGCAGTGTTAGGGGCCCAGCTGGCCTTGTCCAGGGTGGTGCTGCTGTCTCCAGCATTATGCAAATGGCTTAACTGGCTGTTCATGCCAGGACACAGAGACTTCTTGCCATGCCCCAGCACCTGGTACAGGGTCCAAAACATGACAAGAGGTGGACAAACAAGTGGACTTGGGCTGACAGGGCAGTCCCTGCAGCCTGGCTGCTGCAGGCTACAGCTAGATGGCCAGACTAGGGAGGAGCTTCTGTAGGCTCCCTCCCTACAGCCATTTGGCACTAGGGAGGGTCCCTGGGATCTCCTGTGCACCACTCAGAGCTCTGTGCCTGTTGAGCCAACAAGCCTTGAGCTGTTGGCATAGGGCTCTTCCCTGCTCTAGGGCAGGCTAGGGCACTGCATATGCACCCAGGGTCCTGCCCTGCCCAGGACTGAGCAGGACCTGGAGTGGAGGCAGGGGACGGAGGGATCAAGGAGGCAGGCAGAGACCTCTCAGGTAGGAGCCCCTTTCCCTCCTGTGGGCCCATCTGGGTCCTGCCATGAAAGCATGCAGGCCTGTGTGGGCACCTAGGAGGGAGAGGGCTGTGTTGATTTCCCCAGGCCAGCCAGGCCCGGCTCACAGAAGCAGCCACCTACTCCTTTCTACTCAGGGGTATCTGCAGTGAACCACCTTCTAAGGAGTTCTAGGACTCTCCCCCTAGTGTGGGGTTTGGGGGGGTGTTTGAGCTGAACTGGGCCCATCAAAGCTTATACCTTAGGTTGCTGGTACCTTCCATCTGCCCCTCTGCCCCCAGGGGCTGAGAGGACACCAAGTGCTGGGACAAACTCCCTGATGTCTTCACCAAGATGGAGTGAAGTGGGAATACCAGTTGCAGGGGCCTAGTCCATAGCCCCCCAGTTACAGAACCCCCAACTCAAAGGCTGCTGCCTGTTCCTGTTGGCTTGAGTTGAATTCATTGTGAATGAAAAGGAAAAGCACCACCTCTTGGCGTGGCCACCTGAGCCCTGGCAACTGGAGAAAGCAGACGAGTCACCTTTTGCCAGATGGGAGGCCCCAACACAGCCAACACAGAGCTGTCCCCCCCCCCTCCGCCTCCCTCCCCAGCATTTCCTCTTCTCCCAAACCTCTGTCCCAGCCCCTTTGCCATCTACCTTTGGGATGAGTCAGTTTTAGAAGTGTCTCCAGGCCTAGGAGGAGAAGGGGGCCGTGGGGGTGTTCTCTGGGAGGGTAGTGTCCGTGGAAGGACACACAGAAGGCAGGATTCAGATCCAAGGGGGGGAGGGAGGTTCTCACTGAGGCCTGAGCCCTCAGACCCACTTGAAGATGGCTTGGTCCCTACCTGGCTTTTGTGGATGGATCTGCCCTTGACCAGAGACCCAAGGTAAAGTTGAGTGATGGCTCCTATTGCCTCTGACCTGCTGGCCACCTGCCACCTGTACCACCCCAGCTGACAAGAAGATGCTCCAGGACTCCCAGAGAGTCATCAAGTGCAGGGCCTGCCTATTCTGGGCTGAGCGGCAGCCTTGCCCCCTGCCCCCCCCACTGCCCCCCTGGCAGACTCTAGATGAAACATGTGGAGATGACGCAGAGGCCATGAGTCCCCTGGCCTGTGGCATAGCACCCCAGCCCTGCCTCCGTGTTACCACGTGTTCTGATGTCTCAGGAGTGGGGGTGGGGGTAGATGGAGGATGTTCCCTCCTCCCCGTCTGTGTCTTCTTTGTCAAGTGCAAAGAGTGGTCTGAGGGTAGCAGAGCTCTGGTTCCAAGGGAGGGTCAGTAGGCTGGGTGGGGCGGTGGGCGCCGGGCAGGTTGGTTGGGGCTCAGTAGAGGCCACAGCCCCGCAGATTTTTGGCGATGATGACGTCCGTCACAGCATCAAAAACAAACTGGATGTTGTTTGTGTCCGTGGCGCAGGTAACGTGGGCGTAGATCTCCTTGTGGGCTGACTTGTTCTTGCTCTCATACTGGGCCTGGATGTAAGCCACGGCTTCTGTGAAGGCACTGGGGCCTGCAGTGGGGACAGGCAGGGAACAGATGAGGGGAGGCCCGTAGGGTGTCTGGCATGGCCTATGTGCCCACCCAGCATGGGCCTCTGAGATAACCAGAAAGCAGAACTCTTACAGGGCGGGGGCAGCCTGAGGGCTAGCTAAGCCAACAGTGGGGCATGAGTCCTTTCCCTGGTTCCAGTCTAGTGTAAAAATCACGAAAGGAATGAACGTCACCTGTGTTAAGGTGAGTGCTATTTTATGAAACTTCTATTTTCCTTTTATATGTAGGCCTGACTCTTGATGCAAACTTAACATCTTACCATAGATCATGTGCAAGTTTAAAGCACTGGTCTATACATGGTCCCCTGCTGATGCATGTTGTGGGCGGGCCCTCTCTGTCTGTGTGCCTGAAAAGCTGACCATGAGGCTGGACCAGGAGAGAGGAACTGTCTGAGCTGCCTCCTGCTTCAGGAGTTCACACTTGGGGGAGTAAGAGCTCCCTGGCTCACCTGTTGCTTCTTCCTCAGCATACACCATGTGGACATGGTTCCTAGGTAGGCTCAGGGAGAAGGCAGGCCAGGAAGAAGCCTTTCCTGGTTTGGGGAGGAGCAGAACAACAGGACCCAGGTTTTGGAGCAGAAGAACAGGATCCAGGTTTTGCATGGAAGTCCGGCAGCCTCCAGGATTGTGGACCCAGCACAGACAGAGTTGCGACGGCCCATGGAGGGAGTGCAGGGAGGGAAGCCAGAGGTGGGTTTGTAGCCACAGTAGTGCTAAGCTGGGTGGGCTGCTGTATGGAAAGCTGGCATGGCATGCCCGGAGGAGCCAGCCATCTAAGGCCTATGTGTACTGGCACCAGGCCTGGCCTCAAGGGTCTATTGGACCATAGCTCTTTGCTAAATCTGGGCTAGAGGTAAGGGGGTGATCCTGAGACTGCAGCTAACTACTCAGACACCCTTGGTTAGTGGTCACTTCCTTCTCTACCCCAGCCCCAAACTGGCCTCAGTGACTGACTCCCTGCCTGTTCTCCTGCCCCATGGGCCACGAGTCCAGGTCATGGAGGCAGGATCCAAAGGCCCCCAACTATGCCTAGGGAGGAAGCTGGCTGGTACATGTAAGGGAAGCTGAGCCCTGCCCACATCTGGCCCGACACAGGCAGAACCTGGCTCTTCAGGGCAGTCAGCCTGATCTTGAGAGGGGAGGTGGGGAAGGGCAGGGTGTGGGGGAGAGCTGTGATGCTTTCCTGGTCCCAAGCCAAGTCTCAGGGAAGTGGAGGTCAGCCAGGGGATTTTCCTAGAGACTACAGGCATTCCCTACTGAGTCTCTGTCTGCCCTGCTCTGTGCTGTCCAGGCCCGAGGGACAAGCTGAGGACCCCTGTCTACTCCTACTCACCTCTCTGGCCAGTGCCTGACCATCTCCAGAGTGCTGATGGGCACTGGGCTGTTCTGGGTCCCAGCTATGGCCCTGTAGCTCCTCAGGGGCCCTGGTCAGTCTGTCTTCCCATCCCATGGTCAAGGTCAGGTAAAATCCATGGCAACATGGACAGAGCTGGACTCTCGTCCTTAGCACCTCTGCAGGGCAGCCAGGGCTCTGCTGCTTGCAAAGTTCTGTCATTTGAATCTTGTAGCAACCCCAAGTGGGAGGTGTTGTCAGGATGCTTGTGAGTTAGTCACACTCCCAGTAGCAAGAGCAAACAGAGTGAGCGCTTGCTGTGTGCCAGGCACCACGCTGAGCTCTGTGTGAGCATCAGCTCCTTTCATCACCACGGTGACTCTGTGAGGGAGGGCAGGCAGTCACACTGACCATCTTCATCTCACAGATATGGAAACCGAGGCTCAGAGAGGTCATGTGACCTGTCGGAGCTACTGGGGAGTAAACCTTGAGTCTCTGCCTGTCAGCCCTCAGCACCTCAGTGTCCCCGTTCTCAGGTAGCTCTGAGGCTGCCGATCTCAGGCACCGTGAGGAGCTGCATCCGGACCCCAGCCCTGCTTTCCCTGATGAGGAAGTCCTACTAGCTGCCCCCAGGGCCCTCACTATCCACAGTCTGAGGCCCAGTGGGGGCCCAGTGCTGAATTCTGTGTGGTAGAATCCAGACATCCAAGAAAGGGGCCTTCTCCTTAGGGATTCCCGAGGTCCTGGGGAGGAGTCTCTACCTGTGTATTCAGGAAAGCAGATGGTCAGCGGGGACTTCTTGATCTTCTCCTCAAATATGTCCTTCTTATTAAGAAACAGGATGATGGACGTGTCTGTGAACCATTTGTTGTTGCAGATGCTGTCGAAAAGCTTCAGGGATTCGTGCATGCGGTTCTGCAACAGAGCGGAGGGGCGAGTGAGGGGTGGTAGCATCCAAGGCCCTGACTCACCGCAGCCAATGACACAGTGGGACAAGCCAAGGGAAGGTCCACCAGTGTGGCTGAACACGCCACTGGGACAGAGACGGAAGGGTCCACAGGACAAACAGGACGTGGTCCCTGCTTCATTCCACACGCAGGCAGGGTGGGGCAGAGTAGGGTCAGGGGTAGGGGATGGCTGCTCCCTTCCAGAGCTGGCCTGGGCGGGGGCAGTGAGGCCACCGGAGAGGCCCCAGTGCATGGAGAGGACATGCACCATGCACGTAGAGGGCTGGGGCCGCAACCACCACCGAACACGCCTACGTGGAACTGCGGGTCATGCAGATTTCTCTACAGGGGTGTCATTCGGTTTCAACAGCGAGGTTGGGAGGGTGCACGCATTCAGTTGGGAAACATTAACCGAGGACTGAGAGATCCTCGAATTAATCCCGAGTTGGAAGCAGATACCAGGGGGACAGCGTCTTGGGGGTGATCTTGCTGTGGCCTTGGTGTGACTGGATGGTTTGGTTGGTTGGCTGAGCCGTGGCTGGGGCCAGGGAGGCTCTGAGAGGACTGGTTGATGGGGCTGGTTTCTTGGTAGAGGGGCCAGAGGAACCCCAAGATGAAACACAGCAAAACAGATTAAAACAGAGAGGAAAATAACATGACAGAAAGAGAGGAAAAAATTGAAAAATCGATTCCACCAGTCTCAGGACATTTAGACCAGTCCACGAGGAAGCCCCCCCATGCCAACTCGAGGGGTGAGGGGCCTGTGGACTGCATGGCTGGAGATGAAGGCCAGGGTGGTGAGGACGGGCCTGAGCCAAGTGCGGGCGTGGGGCAGGCTGGGAAGGCATCACAGCAAAGTCACCCAGCGGCGCCCTGAGAACCTGCTGCTTTCAACTCTTAGCTGATGGACTCGATTGGAGGGAGGCACTTCATACCTGCTGGGCTTGGAGGGTCTCTCAGAATCTGCTCATGGTTTTGGCCTTGGGTTGGCAAGATAAGGCCCTGCAGGCGGTGGCGGTGGCAGTGATGGTGAGAAGTTGTGGCAGCCTGAGACCTGGCTGGGTGGTGCTGAGAGCAGGAACGAGGCTGGGACCAGGCTGTCAGGGTCCCAGGGTACGGCAGACAGGGTGGCCAGATGGCAGGTGGCAGCCGCTAACCTAACTTCAGGAGCTGCCTCCAGATTCCCTGGTCTTGGGCAGCCCCTGCTCTCACCTCGGGTCAGGAAAGGACTCACAGGGCTGACCAGAAAGGCCAGCTGAGGACCAAGGCCTGGACCCCAGGGGCCTGGCGCCCATATCCTACAACTTGACCTCTAGTTGTGGCAACTGGATGCAGTAGTAGCAGCTGCCACGTACCGAGTGACAAGTTCCATGGGTAGCCACTCTCATAGCTCGCAGCCCCGAGATCCTCACACCGCCCGTGAGGCCTTTCTGACATCGTCACCATTTACACCATTTACAGAGGAGAACGTGGAGGCCCAGGTAGGGAGGGGCCACTGCCCACAATTGCACACAGCTAGCAGGGTGGTGCTAGACCCTGTACCGCATCCATCAGATTCGCCAGCTGCCCACCTCTGCACGTGCCCCCAGCGCATGGTTACTATTTCATTCTAGAGCAGTGATACTGTTTTCGCTGCCACCAAGCGAGGGGCTACCTTTGTGGCTGCTGTTAGGCTGCAAGCCAATCCCCATTCCCTGGAGGAGCCATGCTCTTCTCTGGGCTGCGACGGTTGCCAGTTTTGGGGAGAAGGACCCCAGGAAGAACCCATCCTGACCTTGCCCCCATGTGGTTTGGTATTCCCCAGGCCTCTGTTCCAGATCTTGTGAAGAAGGGTGGGAGGATGGGGAAGAAGGGAGATGAGGAAAGGCAGACAGGAGGGCAAATGCTCCAGGATGAGGGCCCTGCTGGGCAACCGGGGCCAGTCCGCCTGGAGAGGAAGGAGACTGGAAAGGTCACACCACACGAGGCCAGCACCAGGCTCAGCCCCACACTCATTGGAACCCATGCCCCACCCTCAGGGTTAAGACCAGGCCCAGTCTTTGACCCAATGGCCTGCTGGGGCTACTACGAACAATAACAGCTGAAACCCAATTCCAGGAACAGCTGGGCCTGCACGAGGAGAGCAAGGTAGTAAGGCGCGGCACGGGTCCAGACCACCCCATCTACCAGAAGCCCCTGTACTGTGCATGAGCCCCTTGGGCGGCGGCTCCTCCCTGTAACAGGGCACCCTGCAGCGTGCACCTCAGAGCCCATCCCATCCTTACAGTAGCCTTGAGGTCCAGCAGGGAAGACAAAGAGGAAACTGAGACCCAGAGAGAAAATAGGCCCAGCACGACGATAAGCACACCTTGAATCCCCAGTGCCAACCCTGAGAGGCTTGAGGTGAAGGTCTGTGTGTGCTTCAGATGGAAGGTGATGACTCACAGCAAGGTGTAACCCCATGGCCCAGAAGCCCTGCTCCCAGGAGTGCTCTGGGAACAGGGCCACAACCTGGCAGGCTGCAGCCCACATAGGGACTGCTCAGGGGACCCGCTGGCTCAGGGCAATCACCAGCCACCATACAGCCACCAGCTCAGTGTTGTTGCACCAGGAACAGTTCCAAAGTGCCTCATGTGTATCATCTCGCTCCATTGCCAACACCCTCCATGAGGCAGGTACTATTATTGTCTCCCTTTCACAGAAAATAGTAACTGAGGCGGAAAGGATGCTGCCTAAATTTGGCAGCAAACTAGTGAGTAGCAGAGCCAGGACTAAGCCCAGAAAGGCTACACCTCTCCAATGAGCGACCCCCTCTGAAGTCAGTCTGGCCACTCAATGGCCAGAGCTAGAAGCCCCAGGCTGTAGTCTGACTACAACACGGACAGAGGTGGCATCCTGCAAAGGAGGACCTCGAAGCCATGACTGTCACTCACCAGCATCCCCTTCCTCGCTGCCCTTCCCAGTCCCATACCTGGCTCCGGCAGCTCCCCTGGACCTACATATAGCTCCCACAGCATCTGAGGCTAGTGCTCCCGGAAGGGCTGTCAAGGCTCAGATGGCTATTTCTATTGCACATATGTACAACAGTTTAAGGATTTGCTTAATTTCATTACAGCCTGATGGCCTCTGTGACACTGCTGAGTTTACTAAAGAGGGACTTACTGCCCAAGACCCAAATTGTGCAGAGCTGCTTATGATTAGTTTGCATACAGGTGCTGAGCTGGGTGGCCATGGCCCTCTTTGCTGTGCTGGCATCACGAGGTGTTTGCCTCAGCAACGTATAGTCACAGGAGTGAGCCAGCATCGCCTGCCCTGGTGGAACCCTAGCTGCTGCAGCTGGCTGGGCCCCAGAGCTGCTGTGAGCAACTGAGACATAGGCACTGGCCGGCCTATTCTTCAGCCAGACCCTGTGTACTGTCCCCTGTCCAGGAGGCCCAGGGGCACTCACCGTGGTTTCATCTTCATGGAGCACCTGGTCGTAGCCACTGAGGGCGACGCAGAAAATGATGGCCGTGACGTCCTCAAAGCAGTGGATCCACTTCTTGCGTTCAGATCGCTGGCCCCCGACGTCAAACAGCCTGCAGGGGGACAGGGAAGCTGGTAGGTGTAGGGTCCAGGCAAGTGGGGAAGCCTGGTAGTCTGGCTGAGTGTGCCCTGTAGGGCAGGGGGATGGGAGTAAAGGAGGCTTGGAGCCTTGAGAGGGGTCATTCAGGTGCTGATAGCCAGCCAGGCCAATGCCAGTCCCGGGGGTCTGTCCCAGGACCCTGCTGTGCTCACAAGTAGTGACTCAAAGACCTGCCTTTGCAGCTGAAGTGTTTTGCTAAGTGTCTGCACCTGACCTAGCCCCCACTCAGTGCCTCTGAGAGGTGTCCTCTTGTGGTAAATAGCTTTCTGTTCCTTTCTGGGCATATGCTCTGGGCAAACTCCAGCCCACCTGGGAGGGAAGAACTGTCACCTGTTATGTGAGTGGCTGACGTGAGCCAACAAGGGGCTAAGGATATATCCAAGCTCCTGGTGAGAGCCCACTCATGGCGGAGCTGGAATCTGACCTGGGTCTGGTTGAAGACAAAGCTGTGTTCTCAGCTCTGCTCTGCCTGCCCCTCCCCGGCAGAACGAAGCCTGGTCTCTCCTCCCCTCATCTGCCAGGGGACACCAGGGGTATGGGCAAGACTGTGGGCAGGTGAGACCTATTATGTCTAAAAGTAAGAGGTCAGCCTCCCAGCCCAATCCCGAGTGGGGAGCCCCTCCTAGACCCAGGAAGCCTGTTAGCAGGCACCTGCTGGTGGTGGAGGCTGGGCTTTACCCTGTGTGGACAGGACCCCTGGTCCCTCCAGGCAGAAGAAGACAACTGCAAGCCAAAATGAGAATGGGCTTGTAGCCAAGAAACTGGTCTGGTTCTTGTCCTATCACCTCCTGTGGCTCCTGCTGGCCGATCTGAGTTGCAGGGGTGGTGGCCTTTGGCCTCTGGGAACTCCAGAATGCTTATTCTCTGCTTTGCCTGCTAGGCAATGCTGAGCCAAGGTCTCTGTCCTATACTCCTGACAGGTGAGCAGGAGAGACTGAGCAGCCTGGAACAGCAGGGAAGCCTCAAGGTTCCTGGGCCCAGCAGTTAGCCTCTCTGCTGGGCCCAGGAACCTGGACACAGTCTCAGCCCATCAGTCTGTACAGGGGTGAGCAGGGGACAAGGAAACAGGGTTTTATCTGTCTACTGCTTGAGGTCCCTGGCCTCCCCCTGTCCCCATTCTGTCTTCCTGTTCCACCTGGCACTCAGTAGCTATACCTGGAAGGCAAGACAGGGGTGGGCAAGGGTTCATGAGCCTCAGAGCACAGAGGTTACCCAGGGGGAACACAATCTTCCAGCAGGGCCTGAGAAATTGGCCTCCCTCCTCAGGCCCCTGTTCTGAGGTACTCACAGCTCTGGGGTCCTAGCTGTGATCTGTGCCCAGGAAAGCCCTGCTTCTCTCAGGCCTCAGATTCCCCAACACACACCAGGAATGGGAATGAGTTTCTCTCTCAGCCCTTTCCTGCTCTGAGATTCTGTGGGTCCTTGGGGTCTCCCACCCCTATTCCCTGCTTTTGGGTGGCCTGAGAGGGACTGCCTGGGTGAACCTTCTCTGTCCCTCTTCTAAGGAGGCTCCTTGGGGATAGGCTGCCCCTCTTTAGTCCACCCAATTCTATTGCTCTCTACAGCCACACTTCAGGACCCTTCTGCCAGGAAACGTCCCTTCTTACCTTAGCCCCTGAACTTGACAGACAGGTGCCTTTGGGATCTGCCTGCCTGTCCCAGTGTGAAAGCTCCCCAGGACAGGGCAATATCTGGGTGTTCCGGATAAGATGTGGCCGAGAGGCTGGGCATCCCCCCGGGCCTTACCTGAAGTGGAGGTTCTTGAATGTGAAGTGGGTTTCTACGATGCCGGTGGTTTTGACCCTGGTTCGAAGGATGTCCTGTTCAGTGGGCTGATAGTCGGCAGCCCCAATCCGATCCAGGCTGTCCAGGTAGCTGGGGACAGCAACACACAAGGGACCATGGGCCAAGCACCTGGGCATCGCTCACGGCTTGCCAGGCCACCCGCCTTCAGAGTCCTGCTTCAGCCAGGGTCCCTTGAAGCTGACAGTGGAAATGACCATGGCTGTCCAGGGCAATGGCGGGGGGGGGGGGGGGGGTGAGCGGATCAAGGAAGTGGAGGTTATGACCCTGGCCTGGCATCCCCAGAGAGCCAGGTGATGTTCGCAGTTCCAGGTACACTCAGACAAGGCCATGCTTTCAAATGAGACTACAGTGTTTATACAATGTTTGTTTTGTATTTCATTTAAAAAATAATAATGGCCAATAAGTAGGTTCTATTCTCCACATGTATAGTAGTGTTTCATCCTTAACTTCCGTGTTAATGGACTGTGTTTTATTTAGAAAATGATGGCTCAGAGGAAGTAAGCACCTCACTGAGGGCACACAGCTGTGAAACCAGGGCTTGACCTGGATGCCTGGCCCCAGTGTCCACTCTCTTAGCACTCTGTGGTCCTTTGAGAGGCGCCCAAACTTTGGTCTGCTTTTTCCACACTCCACAACTCCCCCTCGTTTACCTTGGGGGCTGAGTGCCTCTTCCCATTTGATGTTCTTAAAGGGAAGGCTTGAGGGCTTCATAACCACACAGGGCCCAGGCCTCCCTAGGACCCAAGTCTTTGGAATCAGGGCTCTCTCCCCTTGCCACCAGGCTCTGGAGACTGGTGGGGCCTTTGCACTCTACCTGCCCAGGACATAGGCCAAGCACTCAGAGCAAGCTGCTTACAAGGGGCTCTTTATGAGTTAGGTTTGGACCCAAAGCCATGGTAGGATCTGGGAATCCAGGAAAGGTGGAGCTGTGCCAGCTCTAGAGGATTCAGTGATCCACAGGGCAAGCCAGGTCACCTATTTCTGATGCCAGGACAAGTCACACACAGGCCCAGGGAAGAGCCCTGAGTGTTTCAGCCATGCGACAATGTGGTTGCATTTGCTACAGGACCTGGCTGGGCTACATTCACCACAGCATGAAGACGAGTGTGCTGAGCAGCTCGTGGACAGCTAGGAATGGCAGACATTTCACCAAGGTGTTTACTGATAAGCCAATAACGCAAATCCTTGTGAGAATGTGCCCCTAAGAAAATGAAACAGAAGGGCTGATTAAGAGTCAAGGGGGTAAACTTGAAGACACACTGTCCTGAGGTCTGCTGATGGACTCAAGGCCTCCTCTCGTGAGCCTGACCGTGTGGTCTGTGGAAGAGTGCAGTGGGGGGTTGGGGGGGTGGAGCAAGGGTGCCAAGGCTGCAGGGTGGCCTGGATGTGCCAGCCATCCTTGTTGGGCCACTGGGTCTGGGCGGGCTCTTGTCTCAGCCGAAGGAGCCCCTCTGGGCCTCTCTGGGCCTACCCCTGCCCTGGCTCCCATGGCTCTGTGGCCTCTGTTCACAAGCTGTGCTGGACATCCCCCGCTGTCATCTTCAGCTGGACAGCAGGCCTGGGCACCTCTGGCCTTGGGCACCCTGCCATGCTACCTGGGGCAGACTTCCTTTAGACAGACAACCTGGCCCTCTGGTCTTTCTCTGTGCTGGCCAAGCCCAACGTGAAGAGATGGCCAGGGGATGGTGGCTGAGGTGTGGCGAGAGCTGTGTAATGTGTTCCAGCCAGCAGAGGTAAATGCCCACCTACTGTCCATCCCATCCACCGCTGCTCAGGATGCTGGGCAAGATGCAATGAACAGGAGTGACACCTCGCTTGTGTGTGAGATGACAGACTCATGGGTGAGATATGGGACAGGCTGGAGGAATATGGGTGACTGGAGGAGGGGAATTGCTGGGGGCAGATATTTGACGAAGGCTGGTTGGGGAAGGTGTCTGCGACCATGGAGACCAAGAGAAATGAGCTGCAAGTGGCCTTGCAGAGAGACCAGCACATCCACCCTGTTGTGGGTGAGGCTGGGGTAGGTGTCCGAGGGGACAGGGGTAGGTGCTGGCATGAGGCATGGCACATAGGCTCTGGAGGTCACTGTCGGGACTCAGGCTTTTCCAAAAGTGGGATGGGAGCCCTGGAAAGTTCTGGCTAGACTGTTGATACATGGTCCTGCAGCTATGGTGATAGCCAAATGCATGCTGGGAAGGGGCTAGAGGGTAGCAGAATGCTGGCTGCTCTGTGCAAAGGGGGCTAACTGCTGGGAATGTGAGAGGAAGAGGTGAAAGATGCCCTACCTGGCAGAGTGAGGTGTGGTTGACGGGAGGGGAAGGTGCAGTGGAGAGGGAACCTCAAGACAGAAGTCAGGAGGGAGGGCTGAGCTGGTGGCAGGGGTTTGAGAGTTGTCTTCACTAGGAAGACTTCAAAACAACAACCAGGCTGGGAGGATCACCCAGGGGGGGCCCTCAACAGGAAGAGTTTCTGGGATGGATGGAGGTCAGGAATCCCAGAGGGCTGAGCAGTAGGCAGTGAGGACATCCGAGAAGGTGACCTGCAGAGGTGGCAGGTGGGAGCCAAGCCCTAGGGGCTATGAGGGGTTCTGGAGGCTGAGTAGATTGCAGTAGAGCAGAGAGGCTGCTGGTGCCGAAGGGAGCGGCTTCTGAAGAGGAAGGCATCCAGCCAGCATGGACAGTTCAGCAGATGACTGGATTGGGGAGCCATTGAACCCTCTTTCTTTCACAGCCCCTGGCTGATAAGTCTGGGTTCCAAGGTTTCTGGGTGCTATCTCAGAGTGACCATCTAGAAGGAAAGGCTGGCCGGGTTCATGGAGGCTCCCCATCCTCTGAGTCCTGTCTCTCCCCCAGGAAGGGCTGGGCTAGGCTGGGAGGTACTTGGAGATCAAGGCTTGAGGATATAAGCAATACCACTGGGATCACCCTCTCAGCCTGCCTCTCCCTTCTGTCACCACAAATCCACTTTTATCTGTTTTATATATTGTGCTCATGACTTTGTCACAAGACAAACTCTGACTGCTTCGCCACCACCACCATCACAATTCTGGACATGTACGGTTCTCCTGCCCTGACAGTCCACTCGTCCCCTCTCTTTCCTGCTGTGGAACCTCTCCGAGAGGATGGACGTGAAAGACCTAACCCTGGATAACAGGAGAGAACAGCAATATTATAAACCCTGGAAGTGGAAAATTTGAAAGGAGGCAGAAATGAGAGAGGGAGAAAGACAGAAGATGGATTTCCTCAGCTCACTTGGGGGGGGGGGAGAGGGATTGACAAATACCGACTCAAGTTTCCTATTTAAAGTTATAAAGGTAACCACCGGAAGAACTAAAAATAATCCTGCAAGTAGCAAAAAACTGGAGGCGGAGGTAGAGAGCGCTGGAAGGAAGGAAGGTGAGCTGAGTTCCCCCAGATGTCATAGTGGGGGTCAGTAAATACTATTCTAAGTTAGAAGATCAAGTTTTTCCGCATGTCACTGGGACAAATGAACAGAAATGGGCAAAAGTGGGAGGGGCAGGCTTGGGAGTGAGAGGGGGGCTTTATGTCCCTCTGCATTGTTTATCATTATTTCTGGGATCATTACTGACCTGGGTAAAAATTTAAGTGGAAGATTGAGCTGCCAAAAGACCTGGGTGGGGGCGGGCAGGGAGAGAGGGAGGAGGCCTCTCTGGCCCCCAGGCTCTCCTGCCGGCTCCATTCTGGGTCACAGCCCTGCTCCCCTAAGGAGTCTGTGGGTCTCATCTAGCCCGGGGTTTAGATACACATCACCCAGGACTCATGGGACGTAGGCCTGTGCCCTGGGGATAGTATAGGTGTGCAGAAATGAGCTTATTCAGGTCCCTAGTTTATTAGCCACCATCATGGCCAATAGCAACCATGATGAGGGTTTCTCAGCCCTACTGATGTTTTGGGTCAGACTATCCTTTGTCATGGAGACTGTCCTGTGCACTGTAGGTTGTGTGGCAGCATCCCTGGCCTCACCCACTAGATGCCAGGAGCATTGCCCTTTTCATGACAATCAAAAAGGTCTGTAGGGCTTTGAGGCAAAGTGCAGAGAAGCCCTGGTAAGGATGGCTGAATCAGAGCAGGTCGAAGCCCTGCATCCTCAGCTAGCAGAAAAAGCCCAAGGGCTCCTTGTCAGAAGCTCCCACTGAATGCGTAGGTGCCAGAGTGCAAAGGTGGGTGTGTTTCCTGAGAGCTGAAACAATCCCAGTATCTCCACGACAGGAGGTACCACCTTGACCATACTGACCATCCCAGAGCTCTGGAGCCACTGATTGAGGGGTCAAGAGCGTGTAACCAGGCAAGATGTCCCTGGAGACACCCGGAGTGATAAAGCTGCAGGCTTATGACTCCTGTCACTGTCAAGGGAAGAGCCTGGGGGCACTTCCTTTGCTTTTCCCGTTCCCACCCCTTCTTACCTATTCTGGCTTTCTCCACTTCCCTTCTCTCTTTTTCTTTCTCCTCCTCTCCCCTCCCCCTTATTTAGTTGTAACACAGAATTAAATACATGCCCAAGTATTTAACATATTTGTGGAATGCAGTTATATATTCCTTATCTTAAATATAGAGAGATGGAAATTTCATTATTTTCTATAAAAAATAAAATAAAATAAAATGGTGCTACTTAAGACATTTTCTGCCTACATTTGGCTCTTGTTTGTATTCAGGGGGTCAGGGGTTTTTTAAGCCATGAGAAAAGCAAGGCTGCAACCCTGAAAGGATTCATTCTGCAGTGCCATGCACTCCTCTGGACAGCAGGTGGCAGAGTCCTGCCCTCTGGGAATTCTCACTGTTTGGCTGTCTCTCGTGCCCTCTGCCTTCCCTGGCATCTTTCTCTTCTTCTTACCTTTCCTGACACCCACCACCTGCAGCAGAGTATTTCACAGTAGGTGTGGGCTGAGCCACAAAGCCCTCCTTGTCCCACTGATGCCCGTGTCCTTTGGACACCACGTCTCTGCCCTGCCCCAGGCCTCCCTCCCCTGGGACACTCACTATTTGGCAGAATCATTGAGCTGATACTCCCGAGATCGGTTGAAGCACTCTTGAATTCCTGAGTCACCCCAGAGCCGCATCATGGCAGACAGCAGCTCTGCAGAGAAGGGCTCGGTGTCTTCCATCCGGCTCACCACGTCACACACCATCTTGGCGTCGGCCTGTGAGAAGACATGGGGGATGGGCTGTGAGACCTCAGTGGGACCGAAGACCCTGGGCCCGACAAGGGCTCTACCCAGGCTGCGACGGTGATAAGGGTCCTGCCAGAGCAGCAGCATGGCAGCTCTGCCCACCGCCTGCTCAGGAGAAGGGACCACTCTCCGAGCACTCCTGTGTCTCAGGACACGTGCATGGCTGGGCTTCCTAGGACCTGCAGAGCATTCTTTCACATGGGAGTCACAAGGCATGGCCCACAGAGCCTGGAGTACCCTGGGGCAGGATGACAGCAGACCAGGCTCTGTTCTCCACCCTCCAACTCGAGGCTCTGCCTTTACCTACTTTGAAAGTGGGGTTTTGTACAGTATTTTGTTTTGGGAAAAATTTTAAAACTCAGTGTTCTTGGCTAGAGTTATAATTTTCTATGCTTCTTCCCCAAGTTGGAGACAGGTATTATCAGGGAGCGGCCGTTTTGTTGGAGTTGAGGTTAGCTGAGGCACAGTGGAGCTGCACCAAAGGGTGAGCCACGGGGCTGGCTGCTGCTAGTGCAGATGTTGAAAATTCCTCATGCCAACATGAAATCTCAAGAAGTAAGGTTCTTGGATTGCCCAATGATAAAACTTACTTTCATTGACTTGTATTTATTTGTTTGTGACCTCTGGCCTACCTTTCTCTGGATGCAGGCGAAGCCCAGGTCAGGAGATATAAGGGAAGGGTGAAGGGGAAATAATGACATTGGGGTTCTCTCCTTTTCTGCCTCCTTCCCCTCTTCATCTGAGTGGGTGTAGCTGAATTTGCTCAAGGCATACACGTGTAGGCTGAGACTCAGTGGGAATGACAGAGAAGCTTCTGTGTAATTAACAGGTTTCTTCCCCCTTGTACTTACAGCAGATACCAAACGGGGGTCCCTTTTCAAAGACTGCAATCAAAAATACATTAACACCAAAACCAGGTACGTGGTGGTCTTAACTCAGGAGGCTCTTGGAGAATGACCGCACCACCACCTTGCACTTGCACTTCATAATTTACAGAGGAATTGGATGTGCCCGCTGCCTCCTCAGAGCTCCACATGTGCCTCATGGAGCAGAGGGGGTGCGTCTGTGGGCCTAATGCCTCACCTCTCCTCATACCCAACCATTTTCCCTGTATTCACCTTTATAATGCAAAAAAGAGATGTGAAATTAACATAGGATATGTTTTTAAAATACAATTAATTTTGATAGGCTGGGCACAGTGGCTCACGCCTGTTAGCCTAGCACTCTGAGAGGCCAAGACTGGAGGATTGCTTGAGTTCAGGGGTTCCAGACCAGCCTAAGCAAGAGTAAGACCCCATCTCTGCTAGACACAGAAAAATTAGGTGGGCTTTGTGGCACATGCCTGTAGCCCTAGCTACTTGGGAGACTGAGGCAGGAGGAGTTTGAGGTTACTGTGATCTTGGCTGATGCCTTGGCACTCTAGGAATAGAGTAAGACTCTGTCTCAAAACAAAAATTAATTTTGACCAAAAAAGTACAGTTGGCCTTTAAACAACACATCTTTAAACTGTACAGGTCCATTTTTACAGTTTTTTTCAGTAAATACAGTTGCCCCTTCGTATATATGGGCTCTGTACACATAACCGAGGGGGGATGGAAGATACAGTATTCACAAGATATAAAAACCAAGGAGCCAGAAGGCCAACGTTTCATACAGTCCCTGTCAGACTTGAGCGTGCCTGGATTTTGGAATCCACCCCCCAACTCCCACGACCAGAGGCAGAAAGTATTTCCTGTCTCCTCACTGAGCGTGGCCATAGGACATCATGGCCTACAGTCTGCTGGCTCCTCAAGAAGCCACGTGTGTTTCCGACTATCCTGATGGGCCCCACCCCTGCATGCATATGCCCAGGCTCTCTCGTTTATCCCAGGGAGAGGCTTAGATTCACGGTACGGAGTGGAGACCCAGCCTGGGTCTCCGACCTGCAATTCAGCATGTGGGAGGCCTGCTGTGGCAACAGCTCATACCTGCTGTAAGTATTATCATCCCCATTTTATAGGTGGGGAACCCTAGGGCTATGGAAAGGAAGGTGCTCACCTAAAGTCACAGATGGTCAGTGGCAGGACTGGGGTTTAAGGTGAGGAACCTTCTGACTCCAAGGCCATCATCCCCGGCCAAACCCAGGTGTGCTAAGAGCAGTCACTGATGGCAAAGGACCCCTACTGAGGGTCCAGATCAGTGGCGACATGGCACCATTCAGAAAGGTCTGCCCTCCATCTGACGTGACTGCTGCTTTTAACATCTCACTTAAGAGCAGGTGAGTGTGAAGCCCATGTTGTCTCGAGCCCATTCACAGCTCTCACGCCCTCGAGATTGCCTTCAGAGGGCTCCCCTGAGCCAACTGGCTTCCTGCCTCTGCCTCTCTGCTCCTGGGTGTGTGGCAGGCTGCACAGCTTGGGAGTCAGCACCCAGGACAGACAGGAGTTGGTAGGCAACTACCTGGGTGTCCCTGTCCTCCTGGGAAACAATTCTGGGACAACTTCCAAACAGCCTCTCAGAGTATCCCCCCTGGGGACAGAGCCCCGGCCACCCAAAGTGGCAGCCCACCTGTGAACTCACCTCTCTTGGGCTCCCTCCTGCCCTGTGTTACCTCCCCGTTGCTCCAGGGCTTCCTGCAGCGACCACTCAAATAAACACCCTTTTTACCCACATCCTCATCCTAGATTAGCTTCTAGAGGAACCCAAACCAGGACAACAGGGGTTGTTGAAGCCACATGTACCCTGCTCATTCTTCACATGCTTCTCTTTGCCTTGCCTACTCTCCTGAACAAGGTGACCAGCCCCCAAGACACCCCGCTGTCCCAGCCAATATCCCAGAAGGTCCCAAGAACCCCTCTCCCATGTGACCCACTCCCGGTGCTGTGCTTCCGCATGTGCTCCAGCTGTTCAGCATGCAGGGGTCCCAGCAACAGGGGGAAGAGCGTGCTGCACCCTGGTGCCAAAAGCCCACAGTCCCACGGACACCTGTAGTCTTTCGCTGGGAGTTTTCAAGTGAGGCCAGTTTAAGAGTCTGTGTCCCCAAAGTCATTGGTATCCCCTAGCCTATGGAATAAAGCTACCAGAATGAAGCAGAAATGTCCAGGTGTTGTGTCCCTGAGGCTGGATCCTCTTAGTCTCTCAGAGGTTGGTTTCTGCCACTTACACACACCACAGCCCTGACTTACATCAGGTCCCAGACAAGACCCACAGCTGGGGGAGTCAAGTACGTGGAGCTAGCGAGGGCACAGGGCCCCACTGGGCCCCAGAGAGTCCACGTGGGCTGGGCAGTTGGTGCCAGCACTCCCTGGGCCCCTCCTCTGGCTGTCTTCCCCCTGGTTTCAGCCCACACAAGTCCTAGAGCCCACTGTGAGACCAAGCCCCTGCTGGAGGCTGGGAGTGGGATGGAACAGGCCTACCATCTCTCTGACCTTGTGGGCTGTCCAGAATCGGAGCATCTTACTCATGGGTGCAATTACTATTACTAGATGTTACTCTGCTGCGAACCCTTTCAACTCCCAACCCTCCAATTAAGCCAGAGGAGAGATGACCCACTGAGCTCAGGCAAAAGGCTCAGGAAGTGAGTGGGAGGTACTGAAAATCTGCAGGTGAGCTTTGGGGTGGGAGAGACACAAAAGAAAGGAGGTTAGCACCTGGAAGGTGTGCGGCCAACTAAAGGTTCTATACAAAAGGTATGGGGGAGGGCAAAGCCTTTACTGGAGACACTTCTATCATTGAGCTGTCTGGCTAAGTAGCTATTTACATGTCAGAGCCTGTCCACTGCACGAGGATGATGGAAAAGTGTCATCAACCCCACTGCCTGCCCTGGGAAGGAGGTTACAACTGGTGGAGGCTAGAAGGTCAAGCCCATCTGCTATTCCAGATGCAGCTCGCCAGGGGCAGTGTCCAAACACCCTCCCTGACAAGGAGGCTGCTCGCCAAGGGAGTCTGGCCTCTGGGGGCCAGGGCTGGGCTTGTAGCACTCCTGTTGGCAGTGACCTGGAAAGCTATGCCTGGGGCCTAGGCTTTGGGTGCCCCAGGCAGGCAGCAAAGACTCAGGGAGGTGGGTGGGCAGGCAGGAGTGGCATTTCTACCGAGGGCTAAAATAGTGTGAGGCCCGTGAGCCAGGGACCTGCAGCTAATCCTGCCTGGTTGACCTCAGGGAATGTTACTGTGCTTCCCATTTGAGAAATACAGGTGTGGAGCTGGCTAGAGTTTTCCAAACTTCTTCCTCATGGTTTCTGCCAGATCTATGCAGCACGGGAGTCCCAGCAAATCAGGACCTGAGGGGTGGGCAGGGCTAGCAAAATTTTCTCTGATCTGAGCCCCTGTAAACCATAGCCCCCCCCGCCAACTTTGTCTTCCTCTCTTTTCTTCCACACGACTTGGAATTTTATGACTCCCATTCTAAGGGGGTGTATTCCACAGGTTGGGGAACACTTGATTTGATGACTTCTTGGGATTCTCCAGTGGACAGCCTAGGGGTCTGGGGCCTTCCCCCAGCCTGGCACCCTCAGGGTATTGGAGTGGGGATGGGGTCCTAAGCTGGCAGCACCGCCCACCTTCACCCCCTTCCTGCTGCTCTCCTGACTTCCTCACTGGCCCAACTGCTCAAAGCCAGGCCAGGGGTCCTGCCTGATTTCCCCGCTTCCCTCCCATGCCCACTTCTCCACATCTCCTCTCTCACCCTGCATTCAAGCCACCCGTGGTCTGTCTCCGCCCTGTCCGGTCATAGTCCCCTCTCAAGGGCTCCCTACCTCAGTGGTGCTTCTTTCCAATCTGTTCCCTACACAATAAGAGACTAGTAGTTTCCTCCTAATATCTCCCCTTCTCCTTTAGAAAAAGAACCTCCCCCCATTTTTAGCTGGGCACACTTAACATCAATAAAAAGACTGCATTTCCTTATTTTGTTTGCGGTTAGGTGTGACCTCGTGACAAGTTCTGAACAATGAGAGGTAGGCTGAAGTCCTGTGAGGTCTTTGGAAAAGTCATTAGAAAGGGAAAGGGCACCTTTTCCTCTCACTTCTTGCCTTCCTAATGCTTGGAACTTGGGAATGATCGCTGGAGCTCTAGGAGCCAAGTTGGATGGTGAAGGCAAGGTCCACCCTAGGGAGAGTGGAACAGTTATCTAAAACAAAAAAGGCCAGGTCCTTGACAAGACTCCATACTACCCAGAATCATGCTAACACTATTTTAAGTGTTCTTTTTACTTTTTTATACTTAAAATAAATTTCTATTTCATTTAAGCCACTATTTTCAGGGTCTTGGGTATTCAGTCAAACCTAATCCTAATGGATACAAAAACTTTCTCTGTTTAAACTATTTCAGTAGCTTCCCATCATTACTAAATTATAAACTCCTTACTCTAGACTACAAAACCTTTGCCTATCCCTCTGACCTAATATCCTACTACTTTTCCTCTCTTCCTAGTCTCCAAACAAGCTGGGATAATCCCACCTCATTGTGCACCATCTGTCCAGGTCACTCTAGGAGTGCTTGCCCTGGTCCCTGTCAAACGTCACCTCCTCAGGGAAGCCCTCCCTAATGCCCCCCCGGGCAGAGCCTGCTCCCACAATGCACCAAGCCAACAAGGTTACAGCTCCTGCTGTATGTGCCAGTTCCTCAGAGCACAAACAGTTTCCTGGTTTCCCCGGGTGCTACTTTGGGCCTTGCGCAGTAGGCAGCTAGAACTCAGCAATCTGCATGGGATGAACGAACTCTTGGCATTTTAATTTTGGCATGGCCCCAGTTTCTTACTCCATCTATCTAACCACCAACTCTTGCCAATTTGAACAATATTTGTATCTCATGTAATCAATACAGTGACCCTACTAGGGAGGCATCCTCTTTATGGGGTGACCTGCTCTAGATCACACAGCTAGTAAGCAGGACAGAAGACTGGACTCAAAGTCAGTCTTCTCCACTGCACTATAGTTAATAGCCCTGGACTCACTGGTGCAGTCCCTGGAGCAAAGGAGAGGAAGGTGGGTAAAAAAGAAGGCTTTGCAAATATGCCCTTCCCTGACCCAGGCTGAGTGGGTGGGGCTGAATCTGTCCTTTGATTCTAGGTGTGGAAACATGCTGTAGGCTTGGCCAGTCAATCCTGGTGGCCTATCAATAGGGGGTAGATAAAGCACCCATAGTTGTCAAATTTGCCTGACTGGTCCCTCACCCCAGCCAGCCCAGGACATTTGTAGGAACTATGGAGAAAGAGAGACTCTCAAAGAGGGGCCCACTTGAGTGCGGAGCTATCATGGGCGAAGCAGAGCTGAGAGAGGGAGCCGCCCAGTCAGGACAGTGTCAACACCTGGATTCAGCTATGCCTGCAGCCACACACACCCACAGGCTTTCTAGTTACTCGATCAGTTCCTTGATTTTTTTTTAGATCCTGGTGAGGATATGTTGTTGTTTTGTCTAGTTTCTTTTTGCACTTATCCCCAAGTCCTATTACACACCCTGATTTGCCAAGGCATTAGTGGAGCCTGTGGCCTCCAGAAGACCCTCCTATTACCGCACTCTCAATGGCTCCCCCTGCATCTGAGTCCACTCCTCTCATCACAGAACCATGCCCTGTGCACAGTGAGGTGGGATGGCAGTCCTGTAAAGAAGTCACAGGCACACGTGTTTGCCAAAGTAGTGAAGGAGTGGACCCCCTTTCTACTGCTGCCCCCACTGTTTGAGGCCCAGCGGCAGAGGCAGGGAGGGGTTCACGCCAGTGCATGAGAGAATGTGACTATTTGCTCAGACCAGCGCCTGGGAGGGATGGTTGGCACTCACTGAGTGCTTGGCATGCCCCCAGGGTAACCTGTGCTTTAATGGCTCTCCCACCTCCCCATGCCCTCTGAGGAGTCTCCCCCTACCAGCCTCTGTTGGTCACTCCCTCCTTGGCCTTCTACTCCTCCTCCATGCAGCCTTCTGGTCACAGACTTGGGAGCCACCTAGAGCTGGGCTTCAGTCTGGGCTCCCACCTCCAGCAAGGGCCTTAACCTCACTGAACCTCAGCATCATCACATGTGGAATGGGAGCGGCAGCAGAGACATTTTCTTCACAGGGTCGCCGTGGGAGCAAACAGAGGGCTTAGCAGCAGTGCAGCACTGAAGGGGCTGGTGCCCACTCTGTGGATGGGTATCTACTGCCCCACATCTTAGGCTGGCAAGAGAAGACCACCTGTTCACACTTACGATGATCGTGACATGGGAGGAGGATGGGAATCTTGTGTGCTTGGGACTGTGCATTTCTGAACTGTAAACAGTAGGTGAGACGCCATTCTTATTGGTTTAGGGTCAGGGGTTGGAGGAGGCTGTGACTTCTCAAGACCACTTGAAGGGTTCTTTTTTACCACAGCAATATTTAAAAGCACCATTAAGATTTTTTTTTCCACTATAGCTAGTACAACTTTTCTTGTTACTCCAAATGTTGACATATTATACTCTGGTTTCTCTTCAGATCGCATAAATCTTTTGCCTTTTACTCCAAATGTTGACATGTGAGTGGCTGAACATGCTAGAGGTGACAGTAGGCACTGTGGGGGATCCCAGGACTCCGTAGAACCCCCTCTTTAAGCCTCCGCAGTGGAGAGTAGCTGGAGACAGGGCCCAGGGGACACCTCCAGTGCCTGGAGGGCAGAGGAACTTAGTGCAGGGTGCCCCCCAGAACTGGGCTGCCTTGGGCTGCTGCTGGGGAGCGGGGTGCCCTGAGTGGTGGGGATAAGGAAGCCTTGGAGCCAGCAGCACATAGGCCGAGAATGTCCTGCTTCGAAGATGTGCTATTGGGGACTGATCAGCAGCATGCTTGGGAAGCAGCACCAAGACTTGCGTGATGATCAGAGGTATAGTCTGATGTCACCCAGCAGTGAGGGTGCTGCTTCCAGAAAGCTGTCCCCAGTAAGCCAGCGGGTCCCTGGAACTACGAGAGGCATAGACTCCCAGGGCCCAATCAGGGCCTTGCCCACCTGCCCATCTAGCTTCCATCTGCTTGGCCAAAGGCAGCCCCCTGTACCTTCTCCTGTCCTGGCATCTGCTCAGAGATATAGTTGGTGCCTGCCTGTCCTGTACCACACCCTAGAGGTGGGGTGGGGGGAGGTGACCAAGAGAACCACATTTTCCACTCATATGCCAGATACTGCAGTGACTTGGAAATGCCTGGGCACATTCATTGTCTGAAAGCAGGAGAGCAAACTCTGATTTTAACATATGGGTCTTTAAAGCCCTTCCCTTCTCTTCAGGGCAATACAAGCTTTTCAATAAACCTCAGTGGCAAAGAGGCTTGGAGCTAAACTATAATAAAAGGCCTCTTCCCTCTCAAGGGATAAAATACAAAAGATGTGGTGGGGAAAATGAACATGGATTTTTAGTCAAGTGACCAGGTTCAAATCCTACCTCTCCACCTTTTTAGCTGTATGACCTTGGACAGAACACCTAACTTCTCTGAGCCTCTGTTCTCTCATTAGTTCCCATCACACAGGACGTGACACAGCTCTGCCACATGAAAGAGCTTTGCAAATGTTAGTTATTATAAGCAAAGATGAAGTGCCTCAGACACAAACAACCAGCTGACATAAAATAAGCCTGCTTTGCACAAGACTTTCCAGGCAAGGATGATAATCTTGATAACAATAATCATAGTAATTATAGTAATAACCCCTTCTACTTGAGGAGCTGCTTTGGATTTTTCAGAATTTTCCTCCATCTCTAATCTTTTAGGCCAAGTGAAGTGTGAGCGTGCTAAGGCGTGCACGTGCGCACGGGTGCACACACACACACACACACATATACACACACGCCCTCCTGGTCCTCCTTCCAGGTGCAGGGACAAGCCTCCATCCCACCCCACCCAGCCCCTTGAGGTGTAGTTGTCCCTGCAGCCAGCAGGGGGCAGGAGTGCACAGGCCAATGGAAGGGGAAGCTGGCGATCAGGCAGGCGGGGCCAGGCCCAGTAGCAGCTCTGTGGACATTGCTGCCTTCCTTGGGCTGCTGGCCTGCTCAAGGGGAAAGGGCAGAGAGACCTCACTGCAATCCCAGCAGGTGCAGAAAGGAGACTAGGGCGGCATTCTGGGGACTTAGTAGTGGCTAGACCCATCCCAGCCAGGCTGCCAGTCCCCAGAAATACAGCCATGTTGAGCCCCCCTTCCTCCCTGCAGCTGGACCTCAGGATCATGGGGGGCTTCCCTCCCCCTCAGGCAGGGGTCTGTCTTACTGACCCCAGGTTGGCAGATTACTCCCTGTGACTCTCTTGGAAGCCCTACCACCTCACTACCCCCAGGGTGTGATAAGCATTTGTGACAGTGTCTTTGGTAGTGGCAATGAGAGGGGCACTGAAGGCAGTTGGTGGCTGGGGGTGAGGCACATCTGGGCTTAGGAGTCTGAGCCTGGTCCATGCTGTCGATTCACAGCAGGGGTCTCTCAAGACAGTCCGGGACCTCGTGGGCCACCATTGCTTTAGGGAAGGGAAACTTCCAGGCTTTCCCAAAAGACCCATCAGTAGAACCAAGGATTCATTGCCGTTTCTTTTTTTTTAGAGACGGAGTTTCACTTTGTCACCTCGGTAGAGTGCCGTGGCATCACACAGCTCACAGCAACCTCCAGCTCTTGGGCTTAGGTGATTCTCTTACCTTAGCCTCTCGAGTAGCTGGGACTACAGGCGCCTGTCACAACTCCCGGCTATTCATTGCCATTTCTAATCTTTCTTTCTTTCTGCTGTTAGGATGATGACCCTTAGTTCCCTCCTATTAAATCCACCCATCCCAGCCAGGTGCAGTGGCTCATGTCTATAATCCTAGCACTCTGGGAAGCCGAAGCAGGTGGATTGCCTGAGCTCACAGATTCTAGACCAGCCTGAGCCAGAGTGAGACCTTGTCTCTAAAAGTAGCTGGGTGATGTGGTGGGTGCCTGTAGTCCAGCTACTTGGGAGGCTGAGGCAAGAGAATCCCTTAAGCCCAAGAGTTTGAGATTGCTGTGAGCTATGATGCGATAGCACTCTATAAGGGGTGACAAAGTGAGTCTCTGTCTCAAAAAAAAAAAAAACAAAATCCTCCCATCCCTTCTCCTGTGCCCCCTCCCCAGGCTACCTCTCTGTCAGACCTTGTGCCTCCACCCACTTGGCCATCCTTCCTGCTCTTCTGGCCCACCTTGTCCCCATCCATTCCTCCCATCCTTGTCTCACTCATTCATTTACCTGTCTGCTCATCCACTGTGCACCTGCTAGGTGGAAGACACTGCGATGGGGGCTTGGTCTTAAGGACTCTCCCATGTGGCATAAAGGGCACATGCCAACCCATCTCCCCAGCGCAGCAGCTGGTGCCATGAACACAGGAGGGGAGAAGAGCTGCCCCTGACTTTCCCTCCCTCCACCCACAGTCCCATCTTTGTCAGGAGCTGTGGTCTTGTTAAGGAATGCTTGCCTGAGGCCTCCATCTGGGTTCAGAAAATAGTCCAAACTCTTTAGATTCCCCAAGGATTTGTCCTAAGCCCTTCTGAAAACCTTCCATGCTAAGGGTCCAGGCTGTTTCCTGTGGAGATGCAGAAAGCTGAGGTTTTCCATGCTAACTTTCTTTCTTTTTTGAGATAGAGTCTCACTCTGTTGCTCTGGGTAGAGAACCATGGCATCATCATTGCTCACAGCAATCTCACACTCTTGGGCTTAAGCAATCCTCTTGCCTCAGCCTCCCAAGTACCTGGACTACAGGTGCCTGTCACAATGCCTGGCTATGTTTTTTAGAGACAGGGTCTTGTCTTGCTCAGGCTGGTCTTGAACTCCTGAGTTCAAGCAATCTACCTGCCTTGGCCTCCTAGAGGGCTAGGATTACAGGTGTGAGCTACCGTACCCACCTTCCATCTTAACATTCTGCAGGGGTGAGTCCTTCTCAGCCTCCTAACCCTTGGATTTTCAAATTGTTCAGAATCAGCTTTTTCCTAGAGAGAAGCTGGTTCTCTATGTATGTTCGAGAGCCCAGGGGTGGGGTGGAGTGGGGGTGACTGTGGTTTGAGTCCTCTGCTTTCTGCACTAAATACCTAGAAGTGTTCACTCAGACGGTGTCTGTTAGCCCCTGCCGTCAGAGTGGTTTGGCCAGAGTTCGGCAGGAGGAGCCAGGGCTAGACCAGTGAGAGCTGCTCCTGCACAGGCTGGCTGATGTCTCCTGTTTGAATTCTAGGGCTGGGTGTTGGGGACACTGAGCACCAGTACCTTGCCCCTTCCCTGCCCAGGCTTACAGGCAGGCGGGACTTCGGGGGCCGTAGTGCTAGGGTGGGGTGCCTCACGACAGCAGAGCAAGGTGCAAGGTGGGCATGCTTGAGGAAGGAACTGAAGCCGAGGATCTTGCTGGGCAGCAGTGGGTCCTGGAGGCATCAAATGCCCTTCCAACTATCAGGAAGGTCTGAGGACAACAGTGAGTTTGGGAGGTCCACGTAGCCCTAGACATTCAACTAAGGACAGCCACCCTGCCTGCACACAGATGGCACAGAGGAGCACACACAGACGGCCTTGCAGCCAGGCTGCTGGGCACAAGAGTGAATGCATGCTTTGACCCCGGTGGGGCAGCTCTGATGTGTGAAAACCCTTCCCCATGGGACCCCTCAGAACAAATGCTAACCCTTCTGTGTGTGGAGCCTGGGATTGGCCTCCTCTTGTGGGTCTGGGGGAGTGTCAGTTCCGAGTAGAGTGGGCCTGAGGGTGCAGCAACGTGATGGGCATGGGACTGCAAGACAGAGGCCCTGCGCCATCTCCTCAGTGGCAGAAGACTGTCTTGGGCCTTGGGAAGTAGCAATGTGTTTATGTCACCAAGGCTTCTGACCACCTCAGGTCTCAGAGGATGGAGTGGGGATGCTGCCAGCCTAAGCTCCCACCACCACCCCTTTGGGGCAGCATTTTGGGGCTCCACTCTCTCTCTGCCTTCTCCCCTGTGGCAGCTCCAGACTGCTACAGTATCTCTCCTAGATGGGGTCTTAGTGTCCACTGCTGTCTGGCTGAACCACCAAGCAGGCACGAGGCACTACTGGTCACAAATAAAACTGTGAGGTGAATAGGATGGGAACTTCCACATTCTCGATGCTCTCACCACCCCTTCACCTCTCTTCTCCCAAGCTGAATGTTCTAAGATAGGAGAAAAGAACAAAAATGGGACAGACTAAATTTCTAAGAAATAAACAAGGGCAGAGTGAAATTACCCATACACAGCTCAGTCAAAGGGAAGGGAAAATGATAATGGCCAACCTCATTAGAACACAAAGTGACGATGGTGAAGAGTTTAATTAGAGCGGCCTTGGCTGGGAGCTATTGGCAGCACAATTACTGAGAGAAAAGATGGGTGCTGGAATAGCCACAGGGTGGAGGGAGACAGGCAGGTTTTGACTCTGACGCTGGGCCCATGGGTGCCTCTCCCAGGCTTGTTCACTGACAACTCCCCCTGCCTCCTTGTGCCTTTACTGGGGACATCAGCTCCCATACTATTCATCAGAGTGGCCAGATGCCATTTCTGTTAGGGAAGGAGCACGCCACCTTGCTTCCAGGATCTTGCCACCCTCTGCCTCTGATGGGCTCTTGGACCTGGGCAGCCTCTTCCCTGCTTTGAGTTCTTGGTGTCCCCAACTATATAAGGGAGGGTGCTGGCTAGCTCAGCAGTTCTCAAAGTAGGGTCCGTAAGATGGATGAAAGCCATTTTCATAATGATACTAAGGTGTTATCTACCTCTCTAACAAATATTTTGTAGCAGCAGTAGATACCCATACCATCCACGGCAGGAAGCAAGGCGATGGCACCAAACGGTTCCAGTTGCCACTGCATCCTTTACCACCACACGCTTGCAGTGAAACAGCGTATTCTCGGTTTTACTGAACAATGTCCTTGAGGAAGCAGTAAAGATATGAGTTTTTAAAAATCTCCACCCTGAGCATGTCTTAACCCTGTGTAATGAAATGTCTGCAAACGAAGGCTGCGGGCTGGCTCCGGGAGGGCCTGAGCTACTGCCCAGGCAGTGCCTGTGTTCGCGGGACACTGCCCGTACTTGAGAGCACCCGACGGACGGACGAGCAGTGGGGTTCAGCCTGGGTCTTCGGCAGACGTTTTCTCAAAACTGAATCAATTCGGTCTATCACTCCAAGGAACAACTGACATATTTTTTTACCAAAATGATAAAATTCCAGCTTTCAAGTGAAAACTCAAGATTGTGGAAGACTTGTACGTAGCAATCTAAGCTTGACAACTTAAAATCTAAATACCTGAAAACTTTTCTGATGAGATCCATGTTGACAGGAACAAATGTGAGTTTCTGATATTATTAATATATGCTGAAATGTGACATTTGGGAGATTTGTATAACTCAGAGAGCCAGTATTTTCCAAAGGACAAAAATGGTATTATAAAATCACACCTGGGTAAGAGAACCATTCAGAGTACAAGGCAGACCAATGGATGTTAACGTAAGAGAACGGGTAAGGGCCATTGATACAGGTTCAGATTCCACATTTCAAATATCCTTTAAGAAACTACCACCTGTCCAGTTTTGGTGAATTGCAAAGAATAAAAGAATAATTATCTGAAAAGGCTAGTCAATTACTTCTTCCCTTTTCAATTACATACTTACATGGGGCTAAATTTTTCTTTAACCGAAACAACACATCACAATAGAAAGAATGCAGAAACACCTTCTAAGAACTGGGCTATCTTCCATTAGGCCAGGCTTTAAAGAGATTCGCAAGAAAAGTAAAACAATGACATTCTTCTTACTAAAATACTTTTAGAAAATATAGTAATTTTTCATAACGATTTTATTTATGCTAATGTGTGATGGTTTTATTATGGCTATTTTCAGGTAAATGAATATTTGAAAATTTTCTGGGTTTCATTATAATTTCTAGTACAACAAACGTTGATAGATATAACCTACAAATAAATGCTTACTGGGGTCCTAGTCATTTTTAGGAACAGAAACCAAAATATCTGAGATCTGCTAGACCAGGTCATTCTTTCCCAAGATCTCATTTCCCAATATCTTCATCATCTCTACCAAAGTCCAGTATTAACTAATGACTAATGCCTATTATTTTTCTTAGACACATCTTTGTACTTTACAAATGTCATATCCCTATGGCAAGTGAAAACCTACATAAAGTATTTTAAATAGGAGATACCCATAACAACAATGAAAGCAGAACACTATTTTTACATTCTAGTGGGATCCTGTTGCTTGCTGCTCTCAGTCGGAGTCCCTGCTCTCTTTGTTAACAAGGTAGGTAAGTTCCAAGGTGTCAAGGATGTTTGAGCATCAGCCTGAGACTTTCTCCTTAAGGTTCTCAGACAGGCCGAAACAGAGGAAAGAATCACTTTTTGACTTGGTGAATCCATGTTCTTAAATGCTGTGACCTGTTCCATGGAAGCACTGAAGCCATCTCACCTTAGGGGAGTGGCCTGTGCCCCCTGCTTAGAAGGGCCCTTGGCACGTGGCAGGGCCAGCTGGCAAGGCCTCCACCTGCTGAGGTGTGACTGATTCACAGCAGATCTTCTCATGGGCAGAGAGAGGGGCTTTAGGTTATATCCAACACCTCTCGGTTAGAGAATCAAGAATTGAGTCTTTGCTAAGGCTAGTGGTAGTGGGAAGGCTGTAGGGTAGTGTTAGGCTTGAGGAGGGACATCTGGTTCGGAGATAAGGGCAGGCTGGGCTGACTGGCCCACAGGGACAGCAAGCTTATGCTGAAGCCTTCTCTGTGGCTACTGTGAGCCTTGGGGATCACAGACACACAAACACGCACCCCCATGTGAAGCTTTTGATCAAGGAGCCTTAAGAGATAATAACAGCAGCTGGTATCTAGTGAGCACTTACCATGAACTCTGTTTCACTTAATGTTCACAAGTATAGTGCTACCCCCATTTTATAATCAGAGACACTAAAAGCTCAAATGGGCTATGGGACTTGTTGGAGTCGCTTGGCCAGCAGGTGGTAGGGCTGAGATTTGAATTCCATGGCTCCAGAGCCCGTGCTATGAATTCCACACAGCATGGCTTTCGCTTTGTGGATTAACTGCCTCATCTTCCAAGGGGAAAGTGGAGCCCGGGGGTAGAAGCAGGGGCTCATCCAAGGCCATCAAGCAAGCCAGAGGCAAAGCTGGACTGGAACCCACCAGCCCTGTCTCCTGGAGGGCCTGGTCTGGGAGGCTGGCCCCTGGGATGCTCTGCGGCTGCCACCACCTGTTCTCAGCTCCCGAGGGCCTGGGTGGTGTCCACCCTGGGGACCCAGTGTTAGAGTGCTAATCCTGGTAGTGTTTACACGAGGCAGGTGGGATGGAGACAGGTGTAAAAACAAGGGTGACAAATGTACCTGTAAACCATAACACAGGAGAGGCAGAGTAGCACCCATGGCTGGGCACCAGCTGAGCAGGCAGAGAGGGCCCAGCTGGCAGCCCTGGGGAGGGCAGGAGGTGGAAGGCACAGCTCCCTTGATTCCCAGAGCCTGGCCCCCAGAGTAGTGTGGAGGATTGGGGCTGAGCAGAGCACCTGGGGGCTTATCTGCCATGCTAAGTCAGCAGGGAGGGAGGAGGGTCATCCCATAGGTTCTGAGTCCAACTCAGGGTCAGACAGATGGGAGCTGCTCCTGCCTGGGTGCTACCCCCCTAACAGCTTCCTCCTTAGCTCTCCTCCATCCTTCTCCCTCTCTCCTCTTACTCCTGCTTCCATACCTCTATCCCCCATCTCCACCCCCTTCCCACCTGGGTCAGGGTAGAAGCCAGCCCATACAGGACCTTTTTTTCTTTTCTTTTTTGAGACAGTCTCACTCTGTTGCCCTGAGTAGAGTGCTGTGGCATGATCAGAGTTCACAGAAACCTCAAACTTTGGGGCTCAGGTGATCCTCTTGCCTCAGCCTCCTGAGTAGCTGGGACTATAGGCACACACCACAATACTCAGCTAGTTTTTCTATTTTTAGTAGTGATGGGGTCTTGCTCTTGCTCAGGCTGGTCTTGTACTCCTGTGCTCAAGTAATCCACCTGCCTCAGCATTCAAAGCCATACAACACCCTTGAAGGAATTAGAAAAAAGGAGTCCCTTCCTCCAGGTTGCATGGCTTAGCAAGAGAAGGTGTGCTGGATTTCAACCTCTTCATGGCCCCTGGCTGAGAACTCTACTGCAAGCTACAATCTGCCCCATAACTAAATTGAAATCAATGAAACATCAATGTGAAGGGTACCACTTCTGGCCCAAGACTGTTCAGCTCTAAGTATGTCTCCAGAATGCAGATGACGACAAAGTCCTAGGGGTAGTGCCATAGATGGAAGGAGCTGGTCTCTGAGTCACCATGTGGAAGAGAGCCACCCACCCATCAAGAGCACCTACCCTGGACTAGTAGATGAGTAACAGATAACCTTCTATTACATCTGAACATGAAACACTGTGTGTGTGTTTATTACAGCAGCTGGTGGGACCCTCACTAATACATTCCGCCAGTGTCCTTCCTCTCTTGGTTTTTCTTTCCTAATTGACACCTGACCTCTGTTTAGCCTTAGATTATGGATTATTGGGAACTGTCCCTCTGCTATTGCTTCAATGAGCAATTGATTGCCCTCTCAATAAGAATGTGAGTTGGTGAAGGACAGAGATAAGTTTACAGGAGTCTCTGAGGGTAGTGCCTGTGGCTCAGTGTGTAGGGCGCCAGGCCCATATACCAAGGGTGGCGGGTTTGAACCCGTCCTGGGGCGTTGTAGCAGGCACTTGTAGTCCCAGCTACTTGGGAGGCTGAGGCAAGAGAATTGCCTAAGCCCAAGAGCTGGAGGTTGCTGTGAGCTGTGACGGCACCACACTCTACCAAGGGCAACAAACTGAGACTCTGTCTCTTAAAAAAAAAAAAAAAAAAAGTTTAAAGGAGTCTCAAAGAATTTGTGCCATGCTAATCTTTCCTCTTGTGCTATAATTCAGTTAATGTTTTTCTTTAGACTTCTGTCAACTTAAACTTATTTCAAGAGGAAGGAAATTTAGTATTACCAACAATATCTGTGAAAGGATGTGTTTAATATGCTAGTTTTTAACCTTTTTCTAATATCCATGAAAATAAATTAATAAATATTGATAAATCAGCATGCTCGTCCATTATGCCAGTTACAATTGGTCCCCTCTAACACATTTATTTTGAAAATATATTATCGAGGCTAAATATAGTAAATATTCAAAAGCCATCTCAGATGTGGGGAAAAATTCTATCCCCTCACCCTCCTTTCAGGACCACCCCAGAACCCAGCACCACCAGGTACTGCTGATCATGTCCTGAGTACTCAAGGGACAGAGATCCATGCAAGAGTCCCAGGTCCGGCCCCAGGGTGGTAGGACAGGGGACAGCTCGCTTCACCTTCCTCTTCTCCATGGCCTGATCCTTCTCCCAACAGCAGGGCCCCGACCCCTGGTTCTGTGAAACCTAAGAACAGCCCAGATTGACTGGAGGGTACGGTGCCTGCTGGGGGCACCAAGGGATGTGGGGCATGCCACTGACTCTAGGCTCCAAGCCCACAGACTTCCTGTCCCCTTTCCCTTCTCTGTCTTCATCCCTGTCCTTGGTTCCTTGGTCTTGGTTTCAGGCCAGAATGAGCTCACTAGTGGTTCCCATCACAGTGGAGGGTCAACAACAGAGAATCTGTCCCACTGCTCCTTGCCATCTCCCCATCTCCACCAGCCAACTTGAGTCCTTGTCTTTGTTGAGAGAGCTCCCCAAGCCACCTAGACACAGATGCAGGTGACCGGCTCCCCAGACTGGGAGGGACGTTGGCTGTCATGGAGACTTCCTGTTTCCCTCCTAGAAGGGATCTGGGAAGGAGCAGAGAGGAAGGAAGGCCAGAGAGACCCCTGCCCTGCCTGGCTATTCCAGCCTCCTGCAGCTGAGAGGGCATTTGAGCTCAAGCCAGGTGGAAGGCTGGCTCTCATTCATGAGACAGGAGCCTTAAACACCAAATCCAGCCCACACCTGCCCCGTGTCCCACCCCACGCCTCCCTGGCTCCATGTAGCTGTCAAGTGAATTTCGAGACCCCCAAACAGAAGCTCTTTTATCCCACTTCATACTTGGCTTGCTGAAAAGGTAGGGGGAGAGGCTCTGCCCCCCAATCCTAACCTGCCTCCAGGCCTGTCTCACCCTTAAGTCACCGTTTTCCCTCCTCTCGCCTGGACCCTCCGTATCTTCTCTACTGCCCCCTCCTTCTCCTCCTCTCCTCTCTGTGTGCCTGGCCCATGGGTGCTGCTTCCTGGGTCCCACATGAGCCCTCCTATCTCCCTGTGGGTTCCCATCCTTCTACCCAACATTTAGGTGCCAATGTATCAAGGACTTGGCCCTCAAACCCCTTCTTGCTTTTTGATGCCACTTCCTCCCTGGCCCACATGTAACTAGCTGCTCCTCTGTGCAGGGGGTGTCTCAGTGGCCCCTCCTTGACCCCTGGATCGCTGGCTCCTCAGTCTCAACATGTCCTGGTTAGATGCCCCACTCCAGCCCCGTATCCCATCCCTGCCTCTAGTGCCTGGCTTCGTTCTGCCACATCAGCATCCTGCTGCTGCTGTTGACTTCACATTTTTAAAAATGACATTCAATTGATTCATTAAAAAAATCAACTTATCCTAACCTATCATATCCATGAAATTAGAGGTTTGTGTGCTATTTTTTCTAATACACACTAAAATAAATTAAATTATTAAAACAAAAGATTTTGGTCTGTAGAAACCACTGATCATTTGTATGTCCTAGTAATGCCCATGCCACTCTTTGGGGACATGCAGCCTCTTTGTGATGGCATTTCTGTGCCTCCATCACCCGAGATGTGTACTCCAAGGTTGGTTCCATTCTCTTCCCTTCCTCCTTCCCTGTAGTCAGCTGGTTCCCAAGAACTGTCACCTGCCCCAGGGAAGTTCTGAACTCTGTCCCTTCTTCTTGCCCCACCTGTCCCGCATGGATGACAGCCGTGATGCCAGACCAGCCTCCTGGTCTCCAGGTTCTCTCCTCTCTTTCAATCGCGCCTCTCCAGAACCCTCTATGTCCCTGGTGCCCACTACGCCACCCCGCCCACCTCCCCTGCAGCGCTTCCAAGCATCAGCCAGGCTCACTCAGCATCTCACTGACCTGCCTGCTGTCCTAGGTGGGAGTTGAGAAAAGATCTCTGTTAAGAGTGACATGGAGACAGACAGGAAGGACGGGACAGGTGACACAGTGGCCCTGCCAGGAACCAGGAAGTGGGAAAAATCAAAGGGAAACAAGTGGGAAGTAGTGACACAAGCAATGTCATGGGACTAATAGAAAACGCCAGGATGCGGCCTCAAAAGATCAAGTCATCTCAATTGTAAATGATGTTTCCGTGCCAGGCTCTCCTCCCAGGACACCCATGAGAAGCCAGGGTCTGGGGGAAGGGGCTCTCTGGACTGTGAGACACTTAAATCCTGTGTGAGTGGACATGCACATGTGCAGGAGACTTCAAGGGCAGATGGCTCCATCCTATGGGGTCAGCCAGCCACCAACCTCCACTTGGGGCTCATCCACCTGCCTTCCAAGTTGACAGGGACTGGGAACCCTGGACCCAGGGAAGGTGGGAGCAGACCTTCTCAACCTGGTGAGTCTCACAGGCTGGCAGGGAAAAGTCCCCTGGCTGGAAGGGTGCTAGGTGTTATTTATGAGAACTGGGCCGGTTTCTACAGCACCTGGGGAAGACTGGGCTGTGAAGGGTGCCCCCATGACAGGACAGGCTGGACCAAGGCTCACCATCTGAGGACAAGCCACTGCCTCAATCAGCTCTTCTCCTAGGAGCAGCTCCTCTTATCTGTCCCCTCAGAGGCACAGCAAGCTCCCAAGGACTGCAGCTCCCCTTGGCTCCCAGCCTTTGCCAGAGCTCCAGCCGCATTGTGCCTGAGGCCCCATGCGGCCCTTTTCACTCCCTTTGCCGGGGCCAGCAGTAGGCGGTGCCTTTGAAGTCCTGTTTTCTATTCCAACTGGAAACTTTGCTCAGAACCAAAATTAGAGAGGCTGCACAATCAGCTTGCAATTTAAAATGCCACCCAGGCCTCCTCCTACCCCCCCTTTTTAAAATGTCATCTTAATTAGATGGAGACTGGCTTCATGTTTTCTGAATTTCAAGGTAGTTTCTCTAGGACATTTCCCTCCTTGTACTTATTTTTATCTCCCACATAAGGTGGAGGCAGTGAATGGGGCCAGTCTGCATGTCTGTAGGCAGGGCATCTTCAACAGGGGGGATGGGGGGCAGTTCCCCTGGCCCCCAAGGCTGAAGAAACTCTGATCTGAGGGGTCTCTGGGGAGGCCGGCCATAGGTACACTCCATTTAACTCAGCACAATACTTTCTGGCTCTCTCTCCTGGGTTAGGGTTGGGAGAAAACAGAGGAGGAGGAGCCAGGTGGCCTGGCCAACTCTCCTGTCTCCTCACTGTCCACTTACCACTTAGCTTGTCACTCACTTCTCTGCCTAAACTCTGAGGGTTCTTCTATAAGGAGTTTTTAAAGGAGGAATCCAGGTTGTTCTAGGCACCCTGCACTGATACCTCTAAATCACATCAAGAAGGTTTCTGATAATGGGGAGTAAGAGCTTCTGTTTGGTGCCTTGACGTCTTTGACATCCTAAACACTTGCTAACTATGCCTTTTGAGATGGGGGAGCAGGGAGCATTGCACTGGTCTCCTCTGGCCTCTTGTGGCATTTCGAATATGCTAATCCATGATCCCCACCTGGTCCTCAAAGAGTAAAGAGTAAAGAAGAGTAAAGAGAAGGCAGATCCCTGTTAGGGGCTGAATTCTGTTCCCCCCCGAAATTCCTATATTGAAGTTCTCACCCCCAGTATTTCCTAATGTGACTGTAGTTGGAGAAAGGGTTTTTGAAAAAAGAGGCGATTAAGTTAAATGAGGGCATTAGGGTGGGCCATAATCAATGACTAGTGTCCTTATAAGAACAGACCAGGGCACAGACATACACGGAGGGAAGAACAGGCGAATCACAGGGAGAAGGCGGCTGTGTGCAAACCGAGGAGAGACCAACCTGCTGATACATCAATCTCAAGACTTCCACCCTCCAGAACTGTAGGAAAATTAATTTCTGTTGTTTAAAACCCTCAGTCTGCGATACTTGGTTACGGCAGCCCTAGGAAACTAATTCACCCCGAAGCTGGAGGTCTCCTGGGGCTGTGAATGAGGCTTCTCTTTCATCCCAACTCTACCTGCAGGTGGTGCAGGGGCTGGATCCTGCCTCCTTTGGGCCACGCAGAGGCACCACCGCTCTCACCTACGACCTGCCTCCCTGCCCCTTTCTAGGTTTTACACACATGCCAACTCGTTTCCACCTCTGGGCCTTTGCACTGGCCCCTCCTGGACCTCAAGTCTGTGTGGCACTGGCTCCTTGACATTGTAAACAGCTTTCTGTAACTACCACCCCCCAATCTAAAGCACATCCAGTTGTTCTCACCTCGTGTTTTCTTTTCTTTAGCAGCACTTATGGCAGTGTGTAATCACACAGGTTTATGCCCTTGCTGACTATGTCTCTTCCTAGGGAGATGGTGAGCTTGCTGAGGGCAGGGCCCACATCTGCTCTGTTGTTTGGCCCACTTACGAGGTGCTACTAGTCGAGGGAATGAATCCCAGGCTATGAGCTGAGTTGGGTACCAGCTGCTCTTGTCCTCCCCCCTTGGAAGGCCTGGCAGCACCAGGGAGAGCTAAAGGTGCAGCCAGGAAGCAGAGGAGGGACTGCCCAGAGCTATTTTCAAGGTCTCTGCTCCCCTCAACAGGGAGCCAGGACAGCCAGTTTATGGGGCAGACCAGCCAACAGAGGAGCTGAAATGTCACAGGAGAAGAACAGGATGCAGGTCAGCCCCACCCGTCCTGACTGGAGAAACCCATGGTGTGTTCCAGCAGAGGTGGACAGTGTCCTCTCTGGGCATCCACCCATGTCAGCTGAATACTGGCTGACACAAGCACAGACGTGCAGACAAATGTGTAGGCACTGGCCAGGCCACCGGCTCTGAGCCAGACGGAGGGGGCTGGTCAGTGAAACCACGAAACTGACTCATGGATGGTACAGGGCTCTTTCCAGGGTTGGAGGCATTTGTTTTATTATCTAAATTTCAAACTCTTTAATACTCTTCCTAAGAAGCTATCTGGTTGGTAATGTTGCAAAGGGAAACTGCGAAAAAAAACATGAACTATACAGAAAAGTGAAAAATGTTTACCCATGTTTAAAAATGAAAAAGCTTGTAAACTGATGTTTGCACCTAATTGCATAATTCTGTCCACATGGGCCTTTTCTCTCCTTGGGAACTGTGAGGAACCATCCTCTCTTGTTAGGGTGATGGACATGAACGACAACTGCCAACAATGTTAAAGTGTGATGTTAAGTTCAGTGCATCTAATATAACACAGCCCTTATTTTGAACAACAGGGACATAATTTTCATTAATAGACGATGTCTTCCCAGACCCACTGAGTACACGATGAAGATTTCAAGAGAACCAGCTTGAAGAGAGACCTGTGATCTGGAGATGACCACAGGTCTTGATTAGCCCTGGAGACAAGACTATAATTTAGGGCAAAGATTCCTGCAAGAATTAAAGAGAACACAGGGATCTGGTGCCACAGACAAAAAAAGGTGCACAATTTTTACCTATGTTAAAAACCAGAAAGGTCGGCTCAGCGCCTGTAGCTCAGAGGCTGGGCCACCAGTCACATACACTGGAACTGGCAGGTTCGAATCCAGCCCGGGCCTGCCAAACAACAACGACAACTACAACCAAAAAATAGCCAGGCATTGTGGCGGGCGCCTGTAGTCCCAGCTACTTGGGATGCTGAGGCAAGAGAATCACTTAAGCCCAAGAGTTTGAGGTTGTTGTGAGCTGTGATGCCATAGCATTCTATCCAGGGTGACATAGTGAGACTGTCTCAAAAACAAACAAACAAACCCAACCCAGAAAGGTTTGGCAGCTGATGTTTGCACCTATCCACATGGCCCTCTTCTTCCCTGAAAGTCAAGAAAAGCAGAGATTCACAGGTTCTCTCTGAAGTCTGGGGTCACAGGGTCCTGAATGAGGGTGCACTTGAGTACAGCTCTCACCCCCTTCACTGTGGTGGTTTCTTAGGTCTCACCCCTGAATGTTGGGCTCCAATGCTATGCTTGCTACCTCTTGGCTTAGAGGGGTAAGAAAACTTGGGGTGCAAAACAGGTATTCTACCTCCTTGGGTTTCCAAGTCCTTTCCCCTGTCAGACCCTGTAAAACGAGGGAGCTACACGGGATAGATCAGAGATGGTAACTGGCTTCCATTTGAGGGCCTGCGCTAGTCACTGATGGTGGCTGCCCAGGGTGACAGCTATTCCGAGAGGACTCTCAGGCCACTTTCGGTGCTGTGAATCACAAATAGTGTTTGCCAGGAGTGAGAGTTGATGGTCAACGGTAGCCCACAGGCCACATCCGTGCTACCTTTGGGTATGATCATCTCTGAGATCCCTGTCAGCCATCACATCACACTCTGATGCTTCAACAAGCATGCACATACTAAAATGGTGTGACAGTCATGAGAGGCTCCGGAGGGTGAAATCGCTACCGAGGCCCCTTACCACATGCGATGCCAACTCAGGCTCTGCTCCTCTGACGTGGTGCTCCACAGCCTCTCCCACACCAGGGCCTGTTCACATGGAAAATGCTGGCCTCTACAGAGCACCTGTAAGTGCAGGCAGTCAACCTGCACCAGGACATGCGGGTGGGGTCTCTGCTTGGACACCTGGCTCTTCAGTGATTTCTGCATAAGGCTTTGAGTCCTGCCCCCTGGCTGTTGAATGGGCTTCTGTGTGTCCATCTTGAGAACAAGTCTGAGTCTGCTGTGGTAAGAGCTGTCTTTCCCTTGTGTGTACCGTACCAGCCATGGGATGGGGCACAGAGCTGGGCACAAACATGGTGGTGGTGAAATCCAGAGAGACTGTCCACAAGAACTCTTGTTAGCAGCTAACGGTGCTCATGTCTCCTGTGGTCCCTCTGGATGGACCTCAACTTGACTGACCTCAGAGGTCCATTTCAGGCTGGGGGAGCTGTAGAGATCCCCTGAGAATTAGGAAAAGCAGTGACCCAAAGGGTCGTTCCTGAGTCCAGGCTGAGGAGAAAGACCGCACGCATCGGGTGTGCGCTATTTGCTTGTCACAGCATTTTTATCCTCCCAGAAAAATTTAGGTGGAATTATTTATAGACAGAAAAAAAGTGTTTTTCTATGATTCATTCAATTAATTATAAAGCAGCTGTTTTGAATAATTTGGAACACATAAGAAAAGGAAAATGTCAGGGCCAGCCATAAATACAAATTGAGGCTGCAAGGTTGGCTGAGGAACCAATACACACAGGGATGGCATTAGTGACACAAGTGGCTGGCGGCTTGTGGTGTTCAAAGAGCCTTCTGAGCAGCAGTGTGTGACTCCGATCGTGTAGGGCACCACTGGCCACAAAGAGTTTTGCTTTCGTTTTAAGTGTGATGGGAAGTTGTAGAGAGAAAAATGATATTCCTCACACTGGCTACTGTGTGCAGCCAGACCAGGGGTAGAGGCCTGGAAGAGTGACCCCAGGAGAACACCGAGGAGGCCACTAAAGTTGTCCCAAGAGGGACGGTGGAGCTTTGGAGAACCAAACCAGGTACTGAGCTGGAGGAGCCTGCAGAGATGGTAATATCATGCTCCCTCATCACACAAGTTGGGAAACTGAGGCACAGAGAAGAGGAGGGCTAGGTCAAGGTTCCAGAGTCACTGGTGGCTTAGCTGGTGGCTAAGGAAATGGAGCAAGCTCAGGCTGGCCAGGCAGAGCTGCAGAGACAGGGAGGTGGTAGGGGAGACCCTCCAGGGGAAGGCCAGCAGTGTGAGCCACAAAGCTTCTGGGGCCCAGGGGACTTCAGTCTGCCTGGGCTGGCACTGAGGTCCCTGAGAACTGAGCACCACATGTGAGTGGGGAGGGGTGTCAGTGGGGCTACAAGCAGCAGATTCTGAGAAGATCAGAGAATCTACTGTTCACAGCAGTGTAAGTCTAGACCTGTGTGCCACTGGCAGGGCCCACAGGTGAGCACACTCAGGGCCCCAGGGCCTTCTGCCCACACCTCCACATCAAAACAGTAATGCTGTGAGCTGCAATTGGAAACAGGCCTATTAGCCTCTCTGAGTCTCAGCATCTTCATTGTCAAACGGGGATGGTAAGAGCCCACACCTAGGAGGGCTGTGAGTTTTACCCGAGTTGGGGCAGCTGAGTGCTGAGCACACTGACTTGTGGTGAGAATCCGACATCGTGGCCACTGCAACTCATTCACGCAGATCTACAACTCTATGACGGAGCCACTTGACCAAGCAGAATGGGTTAGTTGTGTTTCACTTGGGAGAAAAGCACAATGAGATGAGTATAAGTCAGGGCTCTGGCTATAAAAAATTCACCAAACATAACACGTAAAATTGTACCCTCCCAAAAACCTAATTTACCTTCACGTGCAGGCACACACATAAAAATAATAAAAATAATTACCAGCTTCTGCAGTAAGGGCTCCGAGGGTCAACAGAGAAAGCTCTGCCTTCTACAGCCTCTCCTCTGTGAGAGCAAAGGCACAGGTTGGGGATCTGAGTCTAGATCTTTCTGACCCCCAAAGCCTCTGCTTCCGGCTTCCCCTCCACTACTCCTGCACGAGCTTTGATCTTCCAAAGCAAATCTCGGTCACCTCGATGTCCGTACTGAGGTGTGTAACATGGTCCACTAATATTTGGGGAAGGGGGTTTGACACAAAGAAGAGTCAAAACCCTCCACCAAACGCATTGCCAATGTGAGCCCAAGCTTGGGATTTGGGCCACTGTCACTATTTCTATTGCTCACCAGTGTGCAGTATCCACATCAGCTGGCCCGTATTCACACTGACCAGGTGGGCTGAGATCAGAACCTACAGGAGCCTGCGGAACATGGCCTTTCACTGGGCAGAGGAGGACAAGCCTGTGGCCACTGAGCAGGGCCCAGGCCGGGAGAACTCCTATCTTAGGTGCTAGCGTCTGGCTTCTGAAACTAAAACTAGTGTTGGCAGGAACCCTGACAAGTTTCAGAAGACAGGTCCAAGTCAAACTCTTCTGATTTGTAAAAGGAGGTTTAAGCAAACGTCCTCACATTGGCAGTTCTACTGGCAGCTCGGGAGAAGTTCGGGAACACGCAGAACTGTCACCGATGCGCCACCAGCTCTGCCCAGGGATCCAGAGCCCAGCGGGAGCAGGAGTCTTATTCTCAGATCTATTTCTCTAAAAGTTTATATTTTTAAACATATTCTTATTTGCTTGTTGGAGATAGACCAAAGAGGAATCAATCAACCAGTCTTATGAGAAAAATGAAGGCTGGAGAGGTATTTTACCCAGTGAGGCATTTAGAGGTGGGGAACCCTAGGCTTCAGTGCTGGCTCTGCCATTAACTACTGTCTGTGTGATCTTGCCAAATCTTAGCATTCTAATCTGTTTAAAGAGTCCCAACTTCTCAGGGTGTGTGAGGATTAAGTTGTGAGGTCTTTGGGACAATGCCTAGAGCCTGGTGAGCAGTCAGTGGAGGTCACCTGTTACCAGGTCAAGCAGTTGGTCACACCTTGACTGGGAAAGCCACCCACTGGCTTAAATTCTCTGCACTGTCTGATCACTATCTGGGGCCTTTCCTGTTTATCCTCTTCCATGAGAATTTCTCTTCTCAGAGGCCTCAGTTAGCAGCTTACATGCCTGGTACTTGATAGGTTTTTAGTGCAAATTCTTTAGGACTATATAATGGGAGGCCCCTTTAGACTGGATGGAAGCCAGAGGCTCTGTCCTCAGAGAAGACACATAGTACATACACACCGAACCACACGCGGGAACTGAGCACACAGCTCCACTGGGGCACACGCATACATCAATCTGCTGTTTATTTCTGGGTTGGGAGCCCCAGTATTCCAGGGAAGGAACCTGCTGATTATAAAACATGGGCATCTGAGTGGTTTCTAAGCCACAGTTTGCTCTGGATTGGGTCAGTGGTGATCTCTCCCTGTGGCGTAGCAAACCTGGCCAAGTTGCTCATGTGACTATTTCCATCCTGCTGGAAATGCTGTTTCCTAATTTCCTCATCATCTATATTGAGTGTAAATGGCTACTCTGCTAGCTCCCCATGCAAGTTTAATAAAGTTCTGAACTCTTGAGCGCACATAAATACCAATGTGTTTCCAACTCCGGCTTCAGCTATCAGAAGGAGGCTTTCAGAAATCATTCAGCGAGTTATTTGATAAATGGAGTTCACAGCTTCTTGGAAAAAGTGACTTAGAGACAAAGACAGAAAAAAAAGGAAGGTCCAGGAGATACCAGGGAAGAAAGGCACGTGAGAAGAGGAGGGCCCTTTGGGCTGGGTGGTGCTGGGGCAGGGCGGGCAGCATAGTGAATCCTTGGCAATCCAGCTCTGCTGGTCACATGCAGCACCACACCAGGCACTCTCTGGAAAGGCTTTGGTTTGAGAGAATTAGATGTAGCAGATTGGAGGAAGCAGGCCCCAGGGCTCTACCTACCCCTGAGTGGGGTTTGCCTCCTTTAATGCTTTTGTAAGGAACAAGGAAACCCTTCTTTTTCCTATGATGGCAGCTAAACTGAATCTAGGGTTGGGGGCTTCATCTGGAGAGTGAAGCTGGAAATGTTTGTGGGAACTGCAGCCCAACGCCAGGATTGGAGAGTGGGGATTGGGGCTTCACCTGGAGAGTGAAGCTGGGAATGTTTGTGGGAACTTCAACCCCAGCTTTGCCTTTGGAAACAGGTAGTCCTGTGTCTTGGTGTTGGTTCTGCTGTTAAACAGCTGTGTGACCCTAGGCAAGTCACTTTCCTGAGCCTCAGTTGCCTTATCTGAAAAATGAGGTTACTCATATCATCTAGTTCACAAGGAGATTGCAAGCTTTCCCAGATGTCAGTCCTTTCTGTACTGTTTTCACAATTGCTGTCCAATCCATGTGATACCCTGCCCTTATGTTCATAATATTTTTCTTTTACTTAACTCACTTTAAAAAAAGTTTAACCCCTACTTTGGCTTTCTTCTATCTGGGCAATCATGAGTTAGATCGGTTACATATTCCTTTTTTGTTTTTCTTTGATCCATATTAAAATAAGAATACCACTCTTAAAATGAAGACTGTCTGGGTACACCAGAAACAATAGAGTGTCTGGCACAGAGCCTGGCATATTTGTGATCCACATGTGGGGGTGGTTGTTACTGCCCTGGCTGCCACCACCACCACCAAGTGCAAGCTGGAGAAGTGACAGTGGGGTCTATTCGTGTACCTGGTCCAAGAACCTTTGCCCCATCTGGGGCTCCAATCCCCTTCCCGCCAAAACCTAGGCCCCAACCTAGGCTCCTCCTTCACCTATTTTCTCCTCCCCTTCCCATAATACCTCATTTCTGCGCATATAGAAAAGCATCCTGCAGAAAGATAACTATTTTTTTATTGCCTAGTTCTACATAAAGAAGGGAGTACACCCTCCCTGACCCAGCCCAGCTGCACACATTGTTCCTGTCTTCACAACTGCCTCCCTGCTATTTGACAAACCTCAATTTCCAAGCAGGGGAAAAAGTACTCCATCCAGCACTGCCTGGTTATTTTTTAATTCTGCCTAGCTGACTAACCCAGAATTTCCTAATTACAATTCCACCAGGAAGCTGTTAGTTTCATTAAAAAAAAACCCAAATTCAAACCTTACCAAAAATTCTCATCTTATAAAAACAAACACACACATACCTATGCATGTGTGCACACACACACAGAGCAGGTGCACTAAGTCCATGGTACCCATGTAGCTGGAGGCTGTGTGTGCAAGGTAACAGGCTTAGGGTTGGATTCAGAAATACAAGGTCCAAGTTCAGAATTTGCACTCATCAGCTATGTAAGACACTTGACCTCCCTTGAGCCTTGGCTTCCTTGCCTGCAGTTGGGGGTCATGGTGGTGCTAGCTGGTGAGGTGGGTGTGTGGATGAAGGGAGAGGGTAGGTAATGAATGCTCTGTGAGCTGTGGTACACCACACAGAGAGCAGAAATGCAAATGCCTTCTGGGGTTAGAGGTCACATTTCGGCCTGGTCTTGAACAAGCTGGGAGGCTGGTGGAGTTTATGCGCCCCCACCCTGGGTTGGAGAATCCCACGTCCTACTCCCAAATGGTTGTTTCTCGTTAGCTGATGGCTAATCCCTACTGGTGGCTGCCTCTCCTTGTAGGGGTATTATACTTTAACCAGCATTCCCAGAGACCTAAAAGCCTTTAAAATCCAACAGCCTATCTCTAATTGGAAAAGTTTAGACATGGGGGAGCCACTTTCGGGTGGTGCCCCATCACCACTCTGAGATAACGTGTACATTGCAGGAAGAGTTTTAGAATGGCTACAACATCCAGAGAACTGAGAGTCTCTCATTTTGTCGACACTCCCGCAAAGTGTCTCCCCCTGGGGACAGCCAAGGTCCCCTAAGGAAGGGGTCCCTTGAACCAACTCTGACTCTGACCTGAAGCCCCATCCTGTTCCCAGCATAGTCCCTGTTTGGTTTCGCAGAAGTATCTGAAAAAGCAAGGTGCTCTGGCTGGAGACAAAGGGTTGCTTTTCAATCTCTACCCTAGTTGGGGCCCAGCAGGTTGTCCCTCTTGAAGGCCAGCCCTTCGAGCCCTGGGCAAAGGCACCATCAGGAGACTTGACCCTGGGTCTCAGCATCTGTGTATCTCACTGGGGAAGGACCAGAAGCCGTCTGAGCCTGGACACGCTGCTGGAGGAGACACTCCAGCAGGATCAGTGAGCCCCCTGCACTCCCGCTCGCGAAGGTGTCCTTGAATGCAGCCTTGTCAAGGGCACTAAAACTCAACTCCACATGGGAAACAAAACGCTTCTCCCTTCAAAGTGAAGGACTTTGTTTAGCTGAGCTCAATTCCGGAGCCTGTTGCCCTGGCAACAGGTCTTTGGGGGATTTAGATCTCATGCATCACAACAGGGGAACAGCCATTCTGCAAGTAAGGGGGGAGTGAAAACCTACAACACAAAACCAGTGTGCCTCCCCCCACCCCAAGAGTGCCGCCACGCAAACAAAACAGAATCAACAACAAAAAACTCCCATAAGCCCATTTGGTCTTGGTTGGCAATCAGCCAAATGGGAATTCAAACTTAATCAAACTTTCATGTCTTCCTTGTAAAGTTCAGGAAATCAGTAATTGGTTTTATAATTGAATTTTCTGATCACGTATCAAAGGAATGGTTCCTGCCAAAGGCCAAGGAATGGCCTGTCTCCAGTAAGGACAGCCAAGGTCCCTAATGGAGGCTCTGGAAGGTACAAGAGAATTAACTGCTAGTTGGCTAAGAATAGAGCCTGTTATTTATAATCAGAGAAGAAGCCAGTGACAGCTGAGCCCTGCCCTTGCAAAGTGGTCTCCCCCAAACACCTAGGAGCCCCCTGTTTCTGAATTCAAAAGGAGGCCTGTGGCATTTGGAGAGGCAGAGGCAGGGAAACCATCTTGGGACGGAGCTCTTCCACCAGGGCCGGGGAGAAGCGCCTGAGATCAGCATCTTGTTTGATCTTCACAACAGCCCAGGAGGTAGGTGGTTTATTATTCCCATTTTACACAGTAGAAAAGCAAGGCTCAGAGAGCAGAGATGAATACCTACCCACTTGGGAGCCATGGAGCTAGGACTTGGACCCTAGAGACACAAATTCAACCTCTAGAGTAGTGTTTTTCAACTCTTTTTATCTCACAGCATACCTAAACCTATATTTAAACTTCCAAGGTACACTTAAGTTATGTTAATTAAAAAAGAGTAATATAAAGAATATACTTACTATACTTTGAACTTCTTTCAAAAATAATTTAATTAATGATCTTTAAAGTTTTCACAGCACACCGAAGATCCTCTTATGGCACACCAACTGAAAATCACTGCTCTAGCGCCATACTACCTCTTTGCCTACAGATAAAGATATCTCACAGCTAAACAGAAATAATTAGAATTGGGTTGCCAACACTCAAAAGGGAGCTTGAGAGTTGACAAATCAACATTCATCAATTAATCCATTTAAAAATATTTCATTGGCTCGGCGCCTATAGTTCAGTGGCTAGGGCACCAGCCATATATATCGGAGCTGGCAGGTTCGAATCCAGCCTGGGCCTGCCAAACAACAATGACAATTGCAACCAAAATAAATAAATAAATAAATAGCTGGGCGTTGTGGCGGGTGCCTGTAGTCCCAGTTACTTGTTAGGCTAAGGCAAGAGAATTGCTTGAGCTCAAGAGTTTGAGGTTGCTGTGAGCTGTGACGCCATAGCACTCTACCAAGGGTGACATAGTGAGACTTGTCTCAAAAAAAAAAAAAAAAAAAAAAAAAATTCATTGTGAAGGCAAACCACAGACTGGGAGAAAAAAATAACTTCTTACTACTAATTAATAAAATGACAACCCAATAAAAGGGAAGAGTAAAAGGTCTGAACAGATACTTTATAAAAGAAGACAGATGAATGGCCAAAGGATACATCAAAAAGCATTAAATATCAGTTATCAGGAAATGCAAATGAAAACCACAGTTTTCACTGTGTACAAACAAGTAGCTGAAACAAAAAGGACTGACAATCCACTGTCAGTAACAGTACAGGACAACAAGAGCTCTCACACACTGCTGGTGGCGTTTTAAGCAGTGCCACCACTTTGGAAAGCAGTTCGGAAGTTTCTGACATAGTTAACACACCCTTATCATATGACTCAGCAGTTCTATTCTCAGGTAGTTACCAAAAGAAATAAAAACATATGTCTACACAAAACCTTGTACACGAATGTTCTAGCAGCATGATCTGTAACAGCCCCAGAATGGAAACTACTGGAACGTCCAACAACAGATGATAGATAAACAAATGGTGGTCTACACCTGGGGTAAGTTTGCACCTTGGTCATGATGAAATGTTATTGAAGGAGAAAGAGTGGAGAGAGAAGCCAGAACCAGGCAATGATATGGGAGGGGCAATGCTCATAGGCACGTAGATCATAGCCAGTCCACTATTTTTCTTTTTTTAAACAAAGGTTTTTGTGGTTGGAGCAAAGGCAGCAGCCCCCAAGTTCTGCAAGATCTGTCCCCCACAAAGACTGAGCTGGTCCCTCCTTCCATGCATGGGAAGCTTTAGTCTCAGAAAGGGATGGGGCCCACCAGAGCCAGGATTATAACTGGACTCCCCTTGCACAGATAGGTGTACTGGGGTCAGAGCATGACTCTGCCACTCATTTGGCAGGTGACCTAACCTTTCTTTGCTCAACTGTAAAATGGCAGTAATAACACCTATCACAGAATGGTTGGTACAGCTAAATGATAGGATGTGGTGTTTTCCTAACAACGTTAGTATCTAATACCTACTGAATCATAATATATGCCAGGCACTATTGTTAATTATTATTTTTTTTTATAAAATCATAGCTGTGTACATTAATGCAATCTTGCAGTATGATGTGGTTTTATATACCATTTAAAATATTTTCATCAAACTGGTTATTGTTAATTATTGGTACACCATCCATCCCATACCCCACATCCACATGCTATAGGGGAGGGAGGCAGGTACAGAGAGGTCACACAGCCAGAGAGCCTGAGAACCACAGTTCAACAAGGCATTTGGGCACCTGAAGTCTTTTTACCTCATGCAGCGCTCCCAAACACGGTTATTCACATATCTCTCTTACCCCCCATAGAGCATGGCCCCAGAATTAGCCTCACCTTTATTAATACAAGTACACATTACAAGATATACAACTACAAAAGTAGAAATAGAAGGGTTACCAGTATTTAATCTCATATTCCACCACAATGTGTGTGCCATGTGCTGACACAACACAGAAGTTTCTAGAACACTGTCTGGCACACAGTGCGTGGACTCCAAGTTCCAGAGCTACAGTCTGTACTGAAGGATAATCCAATGTTACAGCACAAGTGGACAGGAGACAGGGAGAAAGGGGAAAGTTCCACCACAACAGTCATTCACAAATGGATTTCCAGGTTGGCTCCATCATGAGTGATGCTGTTAACAGCGCAGCCCTCACAACTCAGCTGTGCCCAAGTGAGGGGCAGGAAATGGCCAATGGAACCAAGAAAATGGACCAGTCCCCACAGTAGAGGCGGTGCTACTAGTTGGCAGTCATTCGGCTAAAATTCACACCTGAGCACTGAGCCACAGACTGGCTCCCTGTTGACAAAAGTATTTTATCTTTTTTACCTTAAGTCACAGCTAGACATCTCCCGACCCCCTGCAGCTGGGTGTGACCATGGGGCCAAGTTCTGGCCAGTGGAATGTGGTCTGGCCTCAGACACTTCCCTCAGAACAACCTTCCTGTCATCTCCTTTCCCTGTCCACTGGCCCGATCTCAGGAGTCCAGCAGAAGACCCTGAGCTGAGGCCGAGGGGGACAGCAAAGCTGCTGACCATAGAGAAGGAGTTGTTTTCTGCTTGCCTGGGACAGAACAAACCCTACCACTTTCACATGAGGCTGTGAAGGAAACAAGACATGAGACTTCACTGTGTTGAGTCATTGAGATTTGGGGACTGTTTGTTTTAGCAGGTGAAGGGATGGAAGCCTGGATGCCATTTGGATTGTTTGCTGGGTAAGAACCTGCCCTAGGAATGTTGGGAGAGAACATTATCCACGGAGCAAGACAGACCAGTTCCTGAAGCCCGACAGAGTGCAGGCAGCAGCCCTGTCCCTTATGCCGTTAAACACTGGGCTCCTCCCAGAGTAGACACTTACCGCACAGGACAGCAGAGTGAACTTGCAGTCCTCAAGACACAAGTACACTGTGTTTTCAGACACACTGGATGGCTCCGTATAAATTCCAAATGTAAATTCTGTCTCCTTTTTATCCACAGGGTAGAAAGAGACTAGTATCTTCTCAGATTGTTCTGGGGATGCAAAGCACAGTGTGTGCAAAGCAACCAGCATCGAGCGCAGGCTTCCTGCATGGTGGGTCCCGCTCCCTCTGCCATACCTGTCTGGTGGGACGCAGCTCATCACACAGCCTCTAAATCCAGGGACAACAGTAGCCTGGATGCCATTTGGATTGTTTGCTGGGCAAGAACCTACCCTAGAAATGTTGGGAGAAAACATTATCCACGGAGCAAGAGCAAGCCAGTTCCTAAAGCCCGACAGAGTGCAGGCAGCAGTCAGAGCAGCGATGCTGCTGTGGTCTGAATGTCTCAGTCTGTCCAGGGTTCACATGTTGAAAACTTACCCCCCAAATGATGGAAGTAAGAAGTGGTGAGGCCTTTGGGAGGGGGTCAGGTCATTTGGGTTTAGTGTCCTTACTAAAGGACTTGTGGAAACCTGCTTGTCCCATTCGTCACATGAGGACAAAGAAGCAAGGTGCCATTATCCATCCATGGAGCAGACCCCACACCTGCAGTGCACTGATCCCGGAACAGGTACATTGACCTACTACCTATAATAGCCTCTGTTTATAAGTGTGAATCAAATATCAGTCAGATGTTTGTAACTGGAGGACTGCCTATATCTGATAAGGGACCCGCATCCAGAATATATAAAGAACTCTTACAACTCAACAATAAGACGAATAACCCAATTAAAAAGTGAATAGTCAGTCTCCAAAGAAGACTATAAGCAGCCAAAAGCACAGGAAAAGAGTTCCATACCTTTAGTCACTAGAAACCTGCAAATTAAAACCACAGTGAGTACCACTTCACACTCGCCATGGTGATGAAAACCACAACAAGTGCCAGATAGAATGTGGAGAAACTGGAACCTTTGTAATTTGAACGTGGGAATGTAAAATGGTGCACCCACTTTGGAAAACAGTTCTACAGTTCCTCAGAAGTGAGACACAGAATTAACATTTAACCCACCAGTCCCACTCCTAGTTATATACCCAGAAGAAATGAAAGCAAGACTCCAAACGAAAACTTGTCCACGACTATTCACAATAACCAAAGAGTGGAGACGACCCAATCGTCCACTGTATGAATGAACAAAATCTGACATGTCCTAACAATGGAGTATTACTCAGCCAGGCACAAGGTACACATTATATGATTCCATTTACACACAACGCTCAGAATAGATACATCTACACAGAAAGCAGATTGGTAGTTGGCAGGGGCTGGGGGAGGACAAGTAGGGAGTGACTACTAATAGGTGTAGAGCTTCTTTTGGGGTGCCAGTGCTCTGTGCCTTGCCTAAAGAGGACCCAAGTTCCAGGGGAAGATGTACAGAGCCGTCCTTCAGGAGGCATCTCCTCTCACACATCATATGAGCAACCCTGATCAGCCCCTTTCTGCATAGTGCTTTGGGCAGGGGGTTTTGTTTCCATTCAGCAGCTGAAAAAACCAGGGCCTGCAAGAGGGCTCTAGGATTCAGGTTCCAAACTCATTCTGCCTCTTCACAGTCTGATTTTTACTACCTGCTCTGATTTCACAGGTGCCCATATGTGCAATAGAGAACAACAGGCCAACTTTTTCAAGAACAGCTCTGCCACTGACTAGGTGCTTCATTGTGGACAAGTCACTTGAATTCTCTGAGCCTCAGTTTACTCATTTGTAAACACCTTTTACATCTGATTCAAGATGGGAGGCCCAGAGCTCAAAAAGGAGGAAGAGCTGGGTGTGGTGCCTCACGCCCGTAATCCTAGCACTCTGGGAGGCTGAGATAGGTGGATTGCTTGAGCTCGGGAGTTTGAGACCAGCCTAAGCAAGAGTGAGACCTCATCTCTACTAAAAATAGAAAAACTAGCTGAGCATTGTGGTGGGAGCCTGTAGTCTCTGCTACTCAGGAAGCCAAGCATGAAGATCACTTCAGTCCAAGAGTTTAAAGTTGCTGTGAGCTATGACTAAAAAATAGAGGGGGTGGTGGTGGAAGTGAAAGGGATTTACTTTTGTGCCAAGTCTAGGGTTTGGATCTAGAAAGCAAAGGGTTCCCCTACTCAGGGGGCTTGCTGCAGAGCTGTATCGCTGGCAATTGCCTGTATACACACGCCGCGTAAGTTGTTACCAAGGGCCATGTTGGGGTAGCACAGCATAAAGGCTAAATCATTTTAGTAAGTGTTATGAATGTATTTCCCTCCCCCCAATTTATATGTTGAATCCCTAACCCCCAGTGTGGCTGAGTTTGGAGTAATTAAGGTTAAGTGAAGTCACAAGAGTGGGGCTCTGATCTGGTGGAATTAACATCCTTATCAGAAGAGACTCCAGAGACCATGGGCGCGCTGGCATGCTGGAGTTGGGAAGAGCCCTTACCAGACACCTAATTGACTGGGACCTTGATCTCAGACATCCAGCCTTCAAAAGTCAGAAAGCCACTCAGTCTGTGGGGTTTTGTCACAGAAGCCTGAGCAGACCCGCACAGAGGCAGTGTGTGTCGATGCGTTGTGTTCTCTACAAGCCCTCTACACTGTCCCAAGAACCAGGCAGCCACCCCTATTATCCCCATTACACAGTAAAGAAACTCAAGCATGGGTCAGATCAGTGACTTTCCCCAGGCCATCCAGGTAGCCAGCAGCAGCACGGGGCACCAGGGGAGGCAGGCTGGGTGCAGAGTGTGGGATCCTAGCGCTCTGCTCAATCCTGGCTCAGCCCTGCTCTGAGCTCCCCATGTTTAAGGACTGTGAGGGTTCTGTCTGCTGCTGGGCCCAGACTTTACCAGGTGCTATATAAATGTCAGTGGAATAATGAAGAGAATGTTTGTGCCCAGGACAACAATCCAAGTTCCAGGCCACTGGGTGGTTCTTCTGGCTCCTGCACATGAAAAACAGTCTCTAGTCTGTACCCTCCCAGGTGAGCAGGCTGCACTTTTCAAAGTTATTCTGGCTATTTCTTTCAGTGACTCCCTCTGCTACACCCATAGGGCTGACTCTGAATGTCCAAGGATGCCGTGGAGCCTTGGATCTCAGGAGCTATATGGTTAGATGGTACACAGACCCAGTGAAAGTGTGCTTTATAGGGTTTTCCAGGGACCCTAGCCACTAGCAGAGATGGATCTGAAACCCAGAACTGTTGTCATGACTTTCTTTACATCATCACCAGGCTCTTCCCAGGCCAAAGCTCGAGGAGGAGGCACGGGTCTGGGAGGAGGTCTGAGACTCTGACTTCACCCAGCCTGCAGGCCTCACACTCAGGGGTGTCCACAGGAATGCACCATTTCACGATGGCTGCCTCCAGAGGCTATAGCTCCTGAGGTACAGCCAGATTTGTAGGCCAAGAGGGCAAGGGATGGCAGAGCCTGCCTGTAGCTATAGGAGAGACCTCTCAGATTTGGAAGATGGACCTGAGAAATGTGCATTCTGACGCTAGGAGATAACTCAGCACACTACGGGCAGTGACTTCATCTACGGAGCAGACTAAAAGACAGCACCCACCAACACTGGGCCGGGCACTGGTGCTGGTGCTGGAGGCTGACTCCAATTGGAATCATATAGGTCCTCTGTCCCTATCCCTTCTAGCCTAGTGTGGGATGTAGACAACGATCAAATATTCATACACATATTTACAAACAGTGATAAAGCCCTGGAGTAGCTCCCAGGGTTCTGAGAATCAGGACAAGAGGCCCAGCCAGTCTAGGGAACCAGGAAAGATGTCCAGAGGAGGTGACGTAACAGTACAGCCGGGGCTTGGCATGCGGGTGGGGGTACTGGAGAGGAGGGGAGATAGCTGGCACAAAAGCCCTGAGGCTGGGAGGTTGTGGCATTTAAGGAATCATCTGTGGAGCCAGGAGCTGCAGGAGATAAGGCTGGGCTTTATCCTGAGAGCAAAGGATGCCACCAAGCGCTTTTAAACAGGGGATTAGATATGCATTTCTGAAAGCTCAATTTGGCTGTGTAGAGCACAGATTATGGGGTGGGGGATAGTAGAGGTTGTGCGGAGGAGAGAAGACCATCATAATTGTTTGGGGGACCAGGGGAGGGACACTCCCACAGCTCTGGGCTCCAGGTGCCCGATGGTGCCACGGGACACTTGCTTATGTGCTCTAGGGGTGTGAGCCAATCAATGAGATGTGTGCAAAATGTTTGTGACAGCACCCTCACCCAGCTGCCCAAAGGCCTCCCTGGCCTTCATACCCCTCCCCGAGCCTACACCGTATGCTCTGCCATCTCATCCTCGTCAAGCAAACCACCACTGAAATCCATCCTCCCTCTCCCCACCACCGCGGGGAGCTTCCAGATTGATCCAACTGAAACTGACAGCTGCGTGTGGCCCTTCATCTCCTCCTGCGTCCCCAAGACACGGTTACCCTTGACACAGATATAGGGATGTTAACACTTGACTGTTTTTCTGCCTGATTTAGTGGCTTCATCCTCATGGCTCAGTGGCCCATGTGTGCCAGTCCACACTGGTGAGCCCACTGGGCAGCACCACGCCAGTGTGTAGGTCTCCAGCCCAGGCGCCAGTCCAGGGCACATGCCCTGGGTGCTCATGACGGGCTCCTTCTCCTGTTGGGCTGCTTTTGCTGTCTGGTGGCCACAGGAACACCAACTCCCTCCTTGAGAAAAAGTCAGTCTTCACTGAACATGCGTGTCCTGCCTTTGAAACTCTGTTGTTTTTTTTTGGATACAAAGGAAGAGCCTTGTGCCTGGCAAACACCTAAACTTAGCAATTAAGTTCTGCCAGGAGAATTTATAGAACCTTTCAGGATTTATAGAACTGAAAAGGAGGTGGGGTCAGGAGGGGGAGAGCTTACTTAGATCTTAAAGGATGAAGAAATTGAGACCCTGCAGGGCAAAGGACGTGCCTGAGGGCACACTGCCAGCCAGGGGCGGGGCTGGGCCTAGAGCCTGGCTTTTCTGAGGAGGGTCATTGTTCCTCAGCTGCCCTGACCTAAGGCCTGTCCCCGTTGGAGATGAATCTCTACCTGACAAAGACCATCCCCCACCCCCAGTCTCCAGAGGCCCCATGCTGCCCGGACTCCTGTGTTTCCCCCCAGGCCCCCACCATCAGGACTGCGTGGCTTATGAGATGGGGACACTGAGGCTGTGTTTCCCCACCTCCTCCCACTTTTCCCCAGGAGGAGGCAGCCTCCTTACAGGGGTTGGGCCTGCTTCTCCTCTCTCCATACAGCTTGGAGATGTCCAGGACATTCTGGGCTGCTCTGGCTCACTTCCTGCCATGTCCCACAGGGGGACAAATGCAGTCCTTTTTTTCCCTCTCATCCCAGCAGCTGGTAAGGCCCCTGGAGCCAGCCAGGGAGGGAGAGTCAGCCTCTCCCCTGGGGCATCTTGGCCTCAGCAGCCAGCAGGCTGGATGTGACTGTGGCATGGCTGGCCAGCTGCGACACAGCTGACATCACTGTTGCTGATGGCTGGCAGAGGCGAGCCTTTTCTAGCTTTCTCCATACTTATTGGTTATTGCCCATGTGTTCACGATGTGCGCCTGAATCCTTATCAGACTGGTGAAAAGCACATACTTGGAGCCAGTCGGCTTGGGTTGGGAGCAGCTCCACCGCTTACTGGTGGTGTAACCCTGGGCTAGTACTGTCTCTGAACTTCACTTTCCTCACATGTAGCACGAGGATACTAAGAGAACCTACATATCACTCAGGGTGCTGTTCAGAAACATGGCACTCTCAAAGGGGCAAGAGAAGGAGATCAAATGAGTCAGTCTCAAGAAAGGCACTTGGAATAGCATGGCAGGGCACAGAGCATCCACGGCTGCCCCTTCCTGCCACTCCTGGAGGGCAGCGGAGTGCACATGAGGGTGAAAGTCTTAGAGAGATAACCCTGAACCACCCTGGCTGACGGACAGCAAAAAGGGGATCACTGGCCCAGACCTGGGTGCTTATTCACAGTCACAGGCCAACCTGTCCCACGAGAAGGCGAATGCCGCAGGGTCAAACATGGCGGTAAGAGGAGCGGAGGCAGCGCCCTTCCCTCCTGGGAGACCAGACTCTGAAGGGACTCATGGAACAAGGATGCAAGAGCAGGGAAGGCAGACCCAGAATGGCGACAAGAAACTGGGAGTGCCATTACTGCCACCAACAGGGACAGAGGTGAGGCACACACAAGCGAAAAGCCCTGGCCTTGAACACGGGAGGCCTGGTTCTCACCCCAGTTCTGCTGCTCCCCAGTGTTGCCAAGTACAATCTTGGGCAAATCTCCTTACATTGTGTCTCAGCATCCCCCTTTCAGGGAGAACGGCATGTCCCAGAGAATGGAATGTCTCAGAGAATGGCTATATAACTTAACAGGATTGTTCAAAAATATTAAAAAAAGAAAAAAAACCCAAAAGCAAGGTTTGGGAAACACGGGTGAGACACACATCAACAGTCATGCTCACTAGAGGGCTCAGGAGTGAGTGCCTTCCATGCTGTAACATGCAGTGTGTGTCCCCAGGAGGAGACATGTTCCTACACTCACACAACAAGGAGAGAGCTTTGCTCCATCATATCTCGGGCTGAGTGTCTGAGGAACCCTGGGCTAGAAGAGTGTTAACAATTCTTCTGGCACAAAATTGCATATTCACAGCAAAGTGCTTACAGAGGCTGTCTGTGACAGTTAAGCCCCAACAGGGCTGCCCAAACTATAAGACTCATGGATGTACAGTGGGAGGGGAGTGCTGGGCCCTGTGGAAGTGTTCTGACGAAGTGGCCATGGTACAGATCCCCCAGCAGGTGCCAGGCAAGCCGGGAGTGCAGTCCTGAGGAGTGAGGCTGGCCTTGTGGTAGTAAATCGCAAGAGGTCTAAGATTCTGATGTCCTGGCCCAGGGCACTACCATATCGCCCTGGATGAACAGCAAATATGCAGCAAGCTGATGGGACACAACCAGTTCTGGTGAGGGGACTTTCAACTTTCCCTGCGAGCACTGCTTGGCACTTGGTCTTCCCTCAACTCACACACTTCTCGGTCCCTGCACGGAGAATCTATGCTCTGCAGGCTGACGCTCAAGGTCTCCTACAATCCAATGCTCCTTCTGCAAAAGACAGCCCTCTCTTTCCCTCTCTCCCTTTGCTGCTGGCTAGACAAAGCAGCCTTAGCTCTGCAATGCAGCAGAGAATCTGAGCGTGACAGAGCAACAGGCAGAGGGCCCAGTCCTGTGTCCCATCTGGGCTGTTCTATCTTAGTTATGTTACTGAGATATTGGGAATCTTCATTATAGCAGATTAGCCTGTGTCCTGACTGATACATGCTGGTATAATTATTATTATTATTATTTTCTCTTTTTTGAGACAGAGTCTCATTCTGTCACCCTGGGTAGAATGTCATGGAGTCATCACCTCACAGCAACCTCAGTCTCTTGGGCTCAAGCAACGCTCTTGCCTCAGCCTCCTGAGCAGCTGAGACTACAGAAGCCCACACCAATGCCTGGCTAGTTTTTCTGCTTTTTAGTGGAGATGGGGCCTTGTTCTTGTTCAGGCTGGTCTTCAACTCCTGAGCTCAATCAATCCACCAGCCTTGGCCTCTGGGAGTGCTGGGATTTACAGGCGTGAGCCACTTCGCCCATGATGGTATTATTTCTATTTTACAAATGGAGTAACTGAGGTTCAGAGTCATCAAGGGTCCCGCCTGAGGTCACAAAGCTAAAAACGGGGGAGCCAGCTTTTGCCCTTGGGCCTGTCTGACTCAGAGCCTGTGCCCTATACAGAGCTTCACTTCAGGGTGTGCGGTGCGGTTCTCCATGAGAAGGTACGATAGTCTGTGACCTTATCACTGGCCTTCCTGCTGCGGAGTGCAACTCTTGGACTTGGTCCCAGGGAAGGAAGTGTCTGGCAGTTAAGAATTTCATTATTCACGTCCACAGACTCCGAAAATAGTGATGAAGCCCCCAGCCTGGCCTGGGGTTCCCAGCAGGGTGTAGGATTGTGCCTAAGGAGCTGCCCTTCCTCTCCTTGGCCAGGTGTCACCAGGGAACCAGCTGATCTAGGCACTAGGCAGGGAGTAGGGCTACGATGGGAAGAGCAGCAGGAAGGAGAAAGGAAGGAAGACAGAGTGCTGGGAAAGAGGAGGGAGGGCCCCCCAGAGCTGGAGGAGCTGGCCGTGATTTGGCAGTGAGCTATTTTAGGACTGCACCCTGGGACCTCAGACCAGAGATACTGGGGGAAGGGAGTCTGGTTGCGCAGATGCTCCCAATCCTGGGCAGGGTCAGGAGGGAGGCAGGAGCATAGGCCTGCTGGCCCTCTTGCTGTATGATGCAAGCCCTCATGCCAGGTGACGTCAGCCAGGCCAGGAGGGACCTGAGAGCACCAGTAGTATTGACACGCTAACATTGGATATGGCACAGCACCCTGTTGAATTGCAAGGGCTGCCCACCCATGATATTTGATTGTTGTTAGTCTAAACTTTATCTGGATTTTACATATGAGGAAACTGAGGCTAGGCATGGAGCTGAGGAAGCAGAGGTCAGCAGACCAGGAGGGGCTGTGTGCTGCCAGCAGGGGCTGAAGGAGGGAAGGGGCAGCTCTGTGGAGGCACCGAGTCTGGAAGTGGCTTCTCTGAGGGCTTCCAGGGCAACATGGCTGGGGTTGCTGCTGTGCTCAGGGCCTGGGGCCCACATGTGTCAGTAGTTAAGAGTGAACTCCGGCTCGGCGCCTGTGGCTCAGCGGGCTAAGGCGCCAGCCACGTACACCTGAGCTGGCGGGTTCGAATCCAGCCCAGGCCCGCCAAACAACAATGACGGCTGCAACCAAAAAATGGCCGGGTGTTGTGGCGGGCGCCTGTGGTCCCAGCTACTTGGGAGGCAGAGGCAAGAGACTCGCTTGAGCCCAGGAATTGGAGGTTGCTGTGAGCTGTGGATGCCATGGCACTCTATCCAGGGTGACAGCTTGAGGCTCTGTCTCAAAAAAAAAAAAAAAA
>CAUYON010203228.1:0-20380 GCA_963573935.1 Arctocebus calabarensis | reverse complement strand
CAGGCGCCCGCCACAACGCCTGGCCATTTTTTGGTTGCAGCCGTCATTGTCGTTTGGCGGGCGCGGGCTGGATTTGAACCCGCCAGCTCAGGTGTACGTGGCAGGCGCCTTAGCCCACTGAGCCATAGGCGCCGAGCCTCTGCCCAGTTCTTGTGCCTCCTTCTGGGTTCTCTGTACCTAACGTGGGGTGGCCCCAACCCAGGCAATGGTAATCACACCTAGAAGACATTAGAACACGTGTCAGGAAACAAGGAGAGGGTGAGAGGGACCTGGCAGGCAGACAGGCCTTCCCTTTCTGAATCTGGCACTTTCCTCTGATTTAGGGCTTCAGATGTGGTGGAGGTGGAATATGCACACAGAGAAAAGACTCAGGATTCCTGTCTTGCTCTGCCCCAGTACCTTGCTAGTCACTAAGGTTCTGATGAGTTCTGTATCTCCAGGATGGCAAGAGGGAAAAGAGGTCTGGGTGAGAGGGTAGGTACTTACACATTGATAAGATATTCGTAGTCCTGGTAGTTTTTGGAGAAATATGTCTCAATTAGCTTTTCTGTGCCAGTGAGGGCTTCATGTCCACAGCCACAGAACAGTGCCACCCCAAAGAAACACAATCCAGTGGCCACCAGGGAAGCAAAGGGGGCCCCTACCAGACATCTTGCACAGCACTCTAACAAGCCTAGGGAAGAAGGAAGGGGAATAGTCAGGTACATACGCTAGGAAGCTCACACCACTCAGACCCCTCTGCCAGACCAACCAGCCTTTATGCCCACAGGCACAGAGAGGGTGGGCACCTCAAAGTCCAAAAGCAGGAGAGGCTGGAGGTTTCAGCTTTTGAAATGTATGATCAACCCAGAATCCTTACTTTGTTCCGTTTTTCAAAATAAATTTTTACCTTTAATTCCCAAAATTTCTAGTGTTTTTTTTTTTTTAGAACATGAGCAATTGAAATAGCCAGCTGGAAAGATCATTAAATCAGCCCCTCCTTTCTTATTATTCTAGTATATCTGTTTGCATGCTTATTTTAATTGTTCACCAATTATGTGTGGAATAAATAAATAATTATTATGTGCCCAGTATTGTGCTGAGTGTTACATGGGATATAAACACAGAAAAGACATAGACTCTGCCATTTGGGAGTTCTTAGTTTGCCAAGTAAGAATTAGCTAGGCAGACCTAGTACTTTCAACTGACAATTCCAAGCAGCCAAGTAAGTAGTTACAGAGGGTAAATGCACTTGGAGTTTCCGGAAGAGATGAGTACAGGCCAGAGATGTTGGTATTGTCAGACAGAATTTGAGCCTAAAGAGCATTCCAGGTGGAGAAAACTTTGGAAATTGCAAGCTTCTGGATATTCCTAAACACTGTGCGTATTTGTAGCAGAGACATGTGCAATTCTTCTTAGTCTAGATGTATGGGGACCAGTCCAAAGAGAAGGAGGAGATTGGCATAAGACAAGAAATGATAATAGAAAGATTACTATTACTCACAATAATAAAAGTGCAGCCTTAATGAATTTTGGACACTTTGCATGGCTTTTTTGTCCCCTTATTCTGTAGCTTGGCCAGTGTCCTCATCCTCGGTCCTACACTAAGATTCTGTCAATACAACTACAGACAGACTTTATACAAAGTCAGCAAAGCATGAAACATCTTTCTGGCACTGGGAAAACACACCAGGGCCTGGGAACACAGGTGTCTCAAAGTGCTAAGAGTCCCCAAGAGCCTCTGATCTGGTATCCCAGGCCACATGCCAGTGTTGCTAAGAAACAGGAGAGGCACAAAAGAAGTCACAAGCTCTGAAAACAGCTGTGTCCCAAGTACAAGTCCCATGCTCTAAAGTGCCATATGGAGTGAAACTCAGCAAATGCCAAGTAAATGACCAACTAGATGGGAAAAATAATAGCTCCCTCGGGCCTCTTGGTCAGATCCCCAAAAGGTGGAAGAAATGAAACTGTTAAGTTCTTCAGACAAAAATCCTTAATTCACATCTGTGAGTATATATATGCACACATACACACATACTATACACACACACTAACTGATTTTAATATCTATTCATTTAGTATGCATACACACAAGTAATCAACAAATGTTGCTGGGAAGCTGCTATTTTTTAATAATCATGTAGAATGAAAATAAATTGCATTGATACCTTAGGTTTGGATTTTTATATTCAAGTATTTGTCTAAGCCAAGCTCAATTGTCTATCATCAGGGCACCAGAGGAAAGGGAGTCTTTGTCTGGCCCTCTTAATACTGGCATAGTTTCTTTTTATTCCTGAGTACTTAAACACCTGGTGATTTGTGTGGCTGAATTGCATCAATGTGAATAGATTTTGAAAAACCAAATTGTATCTCTAGCATGAGAAAGCTGAGGTAGAGGCATTTGTCTCTGTTGGCAGACATACAAAAGTAGTGAGTCCTATTACTCATCATCTCCTGAAATGACAGCACTTTCCTGGCCTTCAAAGAGCCTCTTCTGGCTCAGCTCCTGTGGCTCAAGTGCCTAAGGTGCCAGCCACATACACCTGAACTAGCAGGTTCGAATCCAGCCTGGGCCCGCCAAACAACAATGATGGCTGCAACCAAAAAATAGCTGGGCATTGTGGCAGGTGCCTGTAGTCCCAGCTACTTGGGAGGTGGAGGCAGGAGAATCGCTTGAGCCCAAGAGTTGGAGATTGCTATGAGCTGTGAGGCCACAGCACTCTGCCCAGGGAGATAGCTTGAGGCTCTGTCTCAAATAAAAACAAAGAGCCTCTTCTTCAGAGATTCTTGTATGTCACATCAGAGATGAGGCTCAGAAACCCAAGCCAAATACAGTAAGTAGCTAACTTTTGCAGCATAACTGAGTTCCTTTCCTTTTCCAAAAATGAAGCGTTGCTGCCAGAAAACTTGGCCTCTATGAGAAGCAGTCAATTTGTAGCTGTCCTGCTGCAAGTTGAGGCTGAGTTTACTTAGTGTGAACTTTGCAAGAGTTCTTGGGAAGAGTGCCTCATCAGAACTGGGCCATGGGAGGTATGTGTGTGTGTGTGCATGCATGTGTGACAATGTGTATATATATACACGTGTATACCAGAGAGAAAAATACAACTGATGAAACAGATCTTTGTTCTCAGGAAACATTCCAGAAATTGATCTTCCTCTTTCTCAACAGGTTAAGATACTACATTCATCCTGTAAGTCAAGAAAAATAGGTTGGAAGTAAACAGTTCTGCCATTTTCCTTCTCTGCCTAACCAACTCCTCTCCTCCCCAAACTCTTAGACTCTTCTAGTAAAGAAGGTCTCTGGAAGCTGGGTGGGGGGAGGAAGGTCAGTGACCCTACTGCTTTCTCTCTCCCCAGCACAGGGTCAGGGCTTGGACAGATCCCTCCATGGCTCCCCCAGACAAAGAAGCTTTGTTCTTCCCTGAGATCTCAGGAGCCTCATTGGTATTCTGCAGGGGCCTGCAGTCCTGTGGGTGGGTAGGGGGTCAGACCCTGGGAACAATGATAGGACTGTTTCTTTAGCTCAGGGTAAGGAAGGAGAGCAATGTACCCTAGTCCTGGGCCTACTCACTCACCCCAGCTTTTTCATCTGAGAAGGACCGAGTGGTTGTGCAGGTGTGATCAGTGATGGAAGAACTTGAACTCTTGCTAACCAAACAGAGAATTCCACTCTACACTTTAACAATGCCCCCTCCAGGGCTGTAAAGATAACAGAGAAAATAATTCTTGAGTAGATTTGATCCTTCATTCATCACCCAAATAACCTGAGAGTGCCATGGCTCAATGTTATTATTGGGTGATAAAGGGATAAGCGTTGAGAGAAAGTCTGAATCACTAAATGATAATCTTTCTTCATCCATTTTTCCTCTATTTTTCTAGCATTCAGATAACTTAGCAACCCCTTTGCTGCCCCACTACTGCTCAAAGCAAAGGACAAATGGGACATAGGCTTTAATAAGTCTCTAACGTGTAGTTTAAAATAACTGGCCTTGAATAAATCTATCACTATTGAGCTACATACAGTTCAATGACATCAGAACAAGCATCAGATGTCCATCTCTTCACAATTGAGATGAAATGTTTGTTCTGAGAGCATTTAAGTTCAGCAGAAGTGAAGAATTTTGGTTAGTCTGTCCAAGCAAAAATCAATTTTGATTCAAACTGAGAAAAACTCAGAATATGCAAGAAACTGTCTTTTTGTCAAAGTAGGTAACAATCAAAGCAGTCCAGAAAAGGTCCATTGGGTTCTCCTTGATTTTTCACAGCCCAAGAAATGTCCTTGGGTATGAGTGAACAATGGCCTAAAACAGCAGGCTCTCTGTTTCTGAACTCCTCGTGTTCAAAAGAATGTGAATTGGATTCAGGAAGGCTGGGAGGGATTCTGGAGACGTTCCTTGGCTCTGTTCAAGAGACATTCTCACATCTCCATGCTGTACCATGGAAGAGCTGGCATAAAAGAACTATATAGTAATAATATTACTCAGTGCATCGTATTAGGATGAAGCTATCTGACTTTGATGAGCTGTCACGGAGAAAAATAATGACTCCCTCCAGTGTTTTCCTTTCACTTCTGTTTATGTGACCTCAACATAAGCACTAAGCACATTATCAGTGACATAGACACTAGGAGAAACATTTCTTTCTTCAGAGAATTTGCAGTCTTGTTGGGGATAACAAACTTATGTCTGTGAATCAAAAACCAAAGCTACCTATAATCAAGTGTTAAAATGGGTATGACCAAGTCACATGGACAAAATAAGAGCAAAGAAAAAAAGGCAAGTTCATGGTTGCTTACATCTATCTGCCAACTCCCAAAACTATTCAAATCAATATGTAATAGAATGTCAAACCCTTCTCACCAATTCTCTTCAAAGGGGCCTGACAGACGTTAACAGGTCCAATGTCCTGTCTCATACAGATCCAGATCCATCAGGGAACCAGTTCGATCCTGATGCTGTCTCTTTGACCACACACCAAGAGCTCCCAAGCCCTCCCTCCTTTCCCATGCCCTGGGCACGCCTCAAGGACCAGCTCCATGATGAAAATTCAGTATGAATCTGGGAACTCATCAAAGGAAGGAGAGGAAGGGTTTTCATGGAAAGGAATGGTAGAAAGAGACCAATTGTACCCTGCATAATTCCCAGCCTGTCCCTTGAATCCAGCTGACAAAGGGAGAGATAGAAGAACCCTATACAATAGAGCTAAACAACAGGAAGGCTCATTGAGTGAGAAACTGGCCCCATCTCCCTAAGTCTCTAATCTGCACTACAGTCTTACCCTCCTCCCAGAACCCACCCTGTAACCTCACCCCACAAACAGAGGCCTCCTTGATCAGAGCCCATAGCAGTTGACAAGACCAAGAGGCTAGAACAGCTGTGACTGGTACTAGGGATAGATGAGGGTGGGTTCTAGGAGTAAAACATCTGGAGATGCCAAAGACAAAGACTTTTGCTTCTGTCCTTATCCTAGTCAGACAATACCCTGCCTATAATCTTATATTTCCCCCATGATATCAGCAAATGCCATATTCAAGTGCTGGAAAGGAGCCTTGCAGCCTCCAGGGCCTAGTAATCCACTCCTGCTGGATAGTCACAAGGTTAAATAAAAAGGAATCGCAGCCTCCTCTTCAGACCTTTATTATTATTACCATGTCAATGGCATCTGGACCACCTTGTTCCCTACCTTCCCACTCCTCTTCAGACAAACATATATATGTATATATATGTATACCTGTATACATGTATATCTATATATATGTATGTATATATAGAGAGAGAGAGATACCCACATGCCAATCTTTGTGCAAACAGTGGGAGGCTGGCACATTGTCTCCATCTTGCTCATTTATGGGAAAAGGAAAGAAAAGCAACTGGCACTAGAGACAACAGTAACCATCCCTTTATCCTAAGGTCAGTCTCCCACCAATTTCTCCTCTCTCCTTGGTTGCAGGTTGAAGCTGATCTGAGGAACCTTATTCTGTTCCTTGGTATTTCACTGACTCTTTTCCATAGCCTTGCCTGGCAGACATCTCAGAGGCCAGTATAGAGCTGAGAGATAACCCATGAGACGATTTTGTAATAGCCAAGAGGGATTAATCAATCAGATCTGCCTGAGCTTTTGATGTAAATTTGGCACTGAGTAGGGCCTGAGAGCAGGAAATAAAGGGAAAGAAAGCTGCTCTGTACACCTACCATGGATGCTTTGACCTTTCCTGATCATGTCACTGCCCTTACTTGATCTTTTCTAGACCTGAAGTGCTAAGGGCAAGGAGGGCATTTCTACCATTTCTTTCTTTCAAGACAAAGAGCTGTACCTGGAAGACAGTTTTTAAGAATTCAAAATGATACATGAAAAAGCAATGAAGGAAAAAGATGCCACTGACAAGAGATCACCTTAATGGGTTTGGAAACTATATTGCCCCTCCTGACCACCTCCCAGAGTTGAGGTTTTTACTACACAGACAGCTCTGAGAGAGTAGTTCTAGATGACAGTCTGTTGAGTAAATGTCTGGGTTTCCTAACTCAGAGCCAGGACAAAAGTTACCCAAGGCAGGGCAGGCCTTTCAATCTACCTGCTTCTTTAAGAGCTCTGTAGAGGCCAAGGTGAGCAGTGGGATGGGGTAGATTGTCCTTGATAATTTTAGTCAATGTCTGTAGGAAGAGTAAGTGAACATGCTAGTTTGGATCTGGTTTCTTTTTAGCTCCTGGAATTCTTGGGGTTTTATTGCCATCCTGATGGGATTTAGTTAGTCTTCAGGCATTTTGTAAAACTGGATCCCTGCTCTGCTACCACACATTTTGCCTAGGCTACACCCACTTACTCTGAGCCAGCCAAAACTACACTGCTCGGCAAACAGCCACTTTCAGAGAGAAGCATCACAGTCCAGTTACCAGGGTAACAGCCACTCTTCTCAGATGACAACAGGCTTGCAGAAGCCAATGTTTTGATGTTCAGTGTGTTCATTGTGTTACTGAAGCCATTACACTGAGAATAATCAGCTACTGCTCTTTGGCTTTATCCTGGTTCCATCGTTATCCCAAAGATTCATTTGGAACATCCCCCTTCCAAACTGAGACAGTGTTTAATGAGCTATCATTTCCCCCCATAAACCTTTTGTGCAGATGCTACTAAATTCAGTGTTCTTCTTTGTTTCCTAATCTAAGGAATTCTATATGGTTGACGGAGTAAGCTTCTTGTTTTTGAAGGTGATTAAGCAGAGGCTGTATGAACATTTAATTGGTTCTTGTAGAAATGAATCCTGCAGTGAAGGTTGGCTCAGACAATTTCTAAAGTTCCTTCCAATCCAAATTCCATGACATAATTTGTCTACTGCAATCATTAAAGACCAATACACTCCACATCAGAAGTAGTAACAGTATCGTGTTAGAGATGGATGGTCTATGATTTAAAGTATTTGAGATACCATGTTTTTGAATAACTGAAAACTCAGTGGCTACTCCATCATGTGTACCTGGCCCAAGTATTGCCCAGTGCCAGGACTTGGAACCCAATACTCATCCTCTACAGTGCCTTTACCTGTGCCATTCTTCCTGGGAGAAAACCATTTAGCCTACGTAACAGAAAACTGTTCCTGTGGTCATTTTATTTGTTCCTGCCTTTCTTCAAGGATTTCAACCCCTGAGGAAGTAATGTTAACATCCTCTTTATTCCCTTTCTGTTTCTAATGCACAACCTACTTGATCAGGTAACATTAGATAGGGTTCCTGATGTTACCCAGGGCAAGACTTCAATTTCTCTAACATTCACCTCTCACCTGACCAGACTTACTTAGTCAAATGATTCTTATCCAAACATACAAAAAACACAACCACCCTGGAAAAAGTAAGCGTCAGCCTGTACACGCATTATCATATAACAATCAACATTATTATGATTTGCAATTTTTATAGATCTTGCCCATGTTAAAAGGACTTCCGCATCATAATTACTTGATTCTCACAAACATTGCTATCCCCACTTTCCAAATGAAATGGTGAATCACAGTGACCTGCCCAAAATCATGTAGTTCATAAGCAGCAGACATGAGATTTGAATGTGATTGTTCTGACTCCTGTCCAGTGCTTTTGTATGCTTCAAAGAGCTTAGTGTTGCATCATGAAACAACCTAAAGGTTGAACCAGCTCAATATTATTGAAAACCTTTTGCCATGATGTTGTTGGAATCTATTTGATACTACCCTTGATGAAGAATGGGCAACCAAGTCTCATTTCATTTAGGATGCATTCAAACTACTACTCCTGTTTTGGCAAATTTGAGCAATGCCTACATGATGACCTGTGAGGCATGCTATGTGGACAAAGAGACTTGCACTTTGCACACCTTACTTGAGAAGACCTGGATACTGGAATCTCATAGCTTCTCTCTTTGTTCAAGGAACCTAGAGAAGTCCTCAGCACTCAAGTAACTCAGCAAGTGCCCCTAAGTCCTAGCAGCTTTCTTGTCATAGCAGAGATTCAGAGTCTGAGCCATGACCTCAGGAAGCTAAGTCTGTGATATTTGCTAGAAATGACTATATGTGTGTGTGTGTGCGTGTGCATGTACATCCCTACCCCTATCTGTGTCCCATGGTAAAGACACTGAGGACTTTACTTTCATTTCCTGAACCTGAGAATGGCTCCTCAGTCATGGTCAAGCCTGAGTCTAGTTTGCCTGATTCCCCAACTTCTTACTAATGTCAAACAAGGTCCAAAGTTTATATAAAGCAAGCAGTTATTTTGTACACCTGAGGGATAGTCAACACTGGTTTGCCTCCAGCAGAACCAGGGATTCTAGCTGACATGGCCATTACCAGGGCCTTGGAACCAAGGGAAAAAAGAAAGCAAAGGGAAGTAAGGGGGTAGGAGGATACATGACCACATCCATCCTGCCGGGCACTCTCTCCAAGGATCTGTGGGACTCTCCACATGCTGCTGGAATTCTCTGGCAATAAAGCATCATGCTCAGTACAGTAGAGAAGGAGTTAATCTAATTGAATGCTAAGAAATTTAAAAAGAAAACAAATACCAAAACACAACTCATTTAAACCATTGGAAAACCCGAACCCCTCAAAGTTGGAGATTGACTTATGATTTCCTGTGCCTGCTTGAATCTTCAATGCTAAAGTTTTTGAAACTCACCCATGTCTTTGGGACTCTGACTCCAATAGTAACCGTCTGGCTAGTCTGCTTTGCGGCTGACTTTGTTCAGCTGGAAGGATCCTGATCTCTCCAGTCTCCTTCTTCAGTCCTTTACTTTTTCTCTCTGAGTATCTTTGTCCTCTTCTCCTGCACTGAAAAGGGCTTTCTGATTGACAACCAACCCCCTTAAAGGGACAGGCCCGCTTTCCTCCTCCTCTCCTCCTCCCCTTCTCCTCCCCTTGTCCCCACCTCCTTAGGGATACTCCCTTCTCTAGGGGCTCCATCTTCTCTTTCTGCCTTTCACTGCCAATTGTTTCATTTTCTTTATTTTTTCCCTAAGGTTTGCCTGGAATTTCACTTTGCTTTGAGACATATGGAAAAGTGGATTGGGGGGTGGAAATAAAATGAAGAAGTCTTGGAAGCCTCCTGCTGATCCTTGGGTCTATTTGGTATTTATGTAGCAGCACAAGCATGAGAAACCATGGAAATGGTAGCCCTGACAGGACGTCAGGGTCAAAATCCTGGGTGTTGTCTCCCAGAATCCTTCCAAATCTGCCCTAGCCCCATCCCTCACACCTAACTGCACTTGGCCCTGTCCACCTTTCCCCTCCCCCTACTCTTTGGCAAATAAGCACTCCTTCCCCCACCCAGCTCTACAAACACAATAGAGAAGAAAAATTTCTCCCTTAAAAGAATTTCTTCCAAATCCTTTTCAGTTTCAACTGAATGAGGATAAAATGCAAGCTGTTGATTCTATGAACAGATTGTGACTAAACTGGGAGAAGCTAGAATTGCAATAATTGTACAGCTAGGATAACAGAGACCCAGAGCAAGGCAAGTCCTGTGCAAGTTCACAGTCTAGGCTAACAAAAAGGCCAGAGTTGTGTATGTGAGGGATTTTCAAGGAGACTGATCAACATTGAGACATGACCTACAATTCAGTCAAAATTCCATCCTGAGAATGTAATGTATTTGTCAGGGAGCTAAGGCCAGGCAGGGAGTGGGTTGGGGTGAAGCAGCAGGTTGCAGTGAGGGTGGGGAGAAGGAGAAGTAAAATATAGTCTTTGCTTCAGAAAAAGAAACACTAAGAAAAAGCAGCCACAGCAAGAAGTAGGGAAATACTATATGTAACCTGCCTTGCCAATAAGCTATTTCTAAAGACTGAAGGTATTTGAGTGCCCAGTGCCAGGTAGGATCAGCCTGGGATGGTTTTCTAGAGCAGAAGTGGTGCCGATCTGGGCTCCTTAACAGTGTCTTCTCTCCCTTCAGAAGCCTCAGTGAGGCACGGGTCTCTTGACCTAGAGGCCAGAGTCCTCCCATGGATGGCCTTAAAGGAAACTGGTTGGCATATATATAGAAGGAGAGGGTATCTATTGGAAGACTCCAGAGAAGGAAGGTATGGCCTTCAGGAACTTTTCCTATGTCTTTGCCTTGGGGGAAGAGAAGAGAGGAGGCAGATAGCAAGCAAAACCTAGAACCTTCCTATTGGGGGAAAGAGGCAAAATTGTGCCTTACAAATTTCTCTTTGGGCTGTGACCTTGGACATGTTTCCAGCTTAGGCTCTGCTATCAGGAAATGAGTCTTCTGCAGATGCTCCACACAGGGCAGCTGAATCTTGCAGTGTGAGAGTTGCTCAGATCTTGAAACTCCAGATCCTTTGCTCTTATACCAGCTCCAAGGAGAAAGAATCCCTGGAAACCATGTCCCTTGCAGAATGGTGTAGTAATAGATTTACAGAGCAGACCAGACTGAGGCCATATGAGTAGATGGAAAAATGCCCTACGTCCCCTTGCCCTCCCAACCCCTGCTCTCCACTCATAGACTCTGCCTGTTGTAGAAGCTCAGTTGTAGGGTTGTGCCAGTGCTAAACTTCTGGGTGGTCATTGGAATAGCTCTGGAGGAGGGGGAGGGCCTAAAGCAAGAAGGTGTTAAACATGTGCTCTCAGCTCATCAGATGGCAGAAGCAACTGAGCCCAAACACTAGTGGTTCTGATTTAGAGGATGAGAGAGATAATCCTTCTCAACTTGAATAGATGAGATAGTTCTGCACAGAGGGGAAATCGTTCACACTGAGCCTTCTCACAAATCTTCCCCAGAGTCACTGAAACAACTCTGAGGATAGAGAAGCTGCTCAGAAGAAAATGGTTGTTCCCAATAAACTCATAGATTCCAATTTATCAATCACATTCCCCTCACACACATCTTTCTCCTCCTTTCCTCCATCCCTATTATTTAGTTTTCTCCCCAAGTCTCGGACTTTCTGTGTCTGTTACACATCTTTGTCAGTTTTTTTCTGTGTGTCTGTCTCTCTGCTGTTTTCTTTTTCTCTCCATGTTCCTTGATGGAACAGATCTTCCTCTCTCTGCATTGTTCTTATGCCCAGGGACAGGACAGGGGCTCAGTTAGATGACTGTGTCACATTCACTGTCCCCAGTGCCTTACGGTTCCCAACTCCCTAGGATCTAGTGGGTTCCAGTTGCTCTGTACATATTCAGCACTCCCTGAGTACCCTCTCTCCTGGGCCTTCCCTAAAGCCCTTTTCTAGCCCTGGCATAGATTGGCTGACTGGCAGGCAATTGTAGGTCCCCCAGAGGCCATTTTTATCCACCTACCCTGACCTATTTCTGTGATTCTGCTTCTATTGCTTCTACTGAGTACCTTTGGAAAAATGCCCAGCTGGACTCCCTGCAGTGCCCAGGGATTCCCCAAGAGGGCACTGCCAGCCTTCTTGGTGACAGCCTGCTGTCTGCACTGGGCGCCTATGGGAACAATGCAGAATTGTGTGAAACTCATAAACACTTTGCTTCATGCAATTCTGTTGGTACCTCAGAGAATATGGGCCCCCTTGATCATAGCTTGGTTTGGTTGTACAGCTTTCTTGCAAATAACTCCAGAACACTTGAATATTACCCCCTCTCTGCTCTGTGTTCCCCATACTACCAGATTCCTGAAGCTCAGAGCAAGTGGGTTCTCTTTGTTTCCACTTGTATAGACTGAACTCTGAAACTTAGAAAAGCCCAGTGAATTTCCTCCAGGAAACCAGACAAAGGCTCAAGTGCCTAACCTGGTGACCTACTTCCCCATGCCTGTGAAGGAGATGGTAGAGGGGACAAGAGAAAGCACAGTACCAGTAAGAGCCTGGAGTCACTTGTGGGCTTCTAAAGCTGAGGCTTTTCTTCTCCTTCTCAATATAATGTCTTCCCAGACCAAATTTGAGAGGGGAAGAGGCTGCTTCTTTCAGCTTTTCTAGCCCTGGCATAGATTGGCTGGCTGGTAGGCAAACAGTATATTACGTCCTATGTACTTGTGGCTAGAACTTTCCACACCAAATTTGATGCCAATTGGCTTGACCATGCCTTTCTGGCCGAGAGAACTGAGGGCTGAGAGCCCAGATGTCACATACTTTGTGCTGGTGTGGAGTGGAAGAGGGCAGTGGAGCATAGTCTTCTGCATCTCCTAAAGATTTAGGGGGCAGTGTGAGGATGGACAGGGACAGGTGGTGGATTGAAGGTATGTTTAGGAAGGGAGAGATGCCAATGGTTTGGGGATGGAGTAAAGAGTAGCTCAGAAGCCAAAAGAATCAGATGTATAGCTGAGCCCAGTGGCTGACACCTGTAATCCTTGGACTCTGGGGGACCAAGGCAAGAGGATCACTTAAGGTCATGAGTTCAAGACCAGCCCCCCAAATATAAAGAGCTGTTTCTAAGGGGGAAAAAAAACCTAGCCAGGCGTGGTGGAACACAACTGCAGTTCCAGTTACTTAGGAGGCTGAGGCAGGAAGATAATTTAAGCCCAGGAATTTAAGGTTGTAGTGAGCTAATAAAGCCCCCTCTGCACTCTAGCCAGAGGAACAAAGAGAAATTCTGTCTAAAAAAATAAAAGAGTGCCTGAGGAGCAGCACTACATAGCCACTTACAATGTGGAGAAATCATCTTTCCACAGAACCACCATGAATTTGGCCATACTTGTGGCCATGCAGAGAAGGTGCATGTTTGATATGATCTCTGAGTACAGCAGAAACAATACTATCCTTGGCTGTCAAATACTTACCTAACTGGTAGACTAATGCTATTTGTTCCATTTGACTGATGTGGTACAGAGGTAGCTTTCTTGATGCCACCTCAGGCAAGGGACAGGGCCACCACTAGAATGCCTCTCTCCAGACTAATTGCTTGGAAGTTGCTTTAATGATTGTTCTGCTCTGGAAGAATGTTTGAATAGAGAGCCTCCAACCTGAACAAGAACAGCCAAGGGGAGGGTAGATAGGCTTTGGATCTCTGTGTCCCAGGTTTCTAGCCTGCTATACTTTTCAGGCTAAGTAGGAAGCTCACATTCAAAATCCAGAGCAGAGACAAGTTTCCTGCAGTTTGTAGAATCAGTGGGATTCCAAATCAGTCAGTGGAAATCATTGGGGATTACATGGTATTAAAGATTTTTGTTTTGTTTTATTTGTTAGGTGTGATAATAACATGGTAATTATGTTTTAAAAAGAGTTTTTATCCATTAGATATGAATAGAGACATATTTATAGGTGAAATATTATGATACCCAGGGTTTATCTCTCCAGAAAATTTTAGTAATAATGTTAGATGAAATAACATTGGCCAAATGTTAGTAATTATTGAAGCCAGGTGATGGGTACATGGAGGTTTTATTATACTATTTTTCTCTACTTTGTGCATGATTGAATGTGAAATCAAAAAAGAGGAGCCATTAAAGTTATGCTTCAGATTAACCCAAAGGAAATATTTCCAAGAGAAATCTCTAATATTTCTGATGCATATAGTTTGATAACAGTGGCTACTTCTTGGGGGAAGGATTAGGGATTTGGTGTGGGAAGGAGACTTTTCACTCTATGCCCTTTAGTGTGGTTGGAATTTGCAATTATATGCATTGCTGACTTAATCTATTGAAAGTCTCAGTTGAAAAGTCCTTCAGGCTGGGTTGAGGGGCAGCAGTCTGCCACCCATTGGTCTTGTTCCACTTACCTCAGGTGGATCATGAGACTGAAGTCCTCATGTCAGAAAGTTAGCCAGCTTCTGCTGTCCCCACCACCCACACTGCCTACACACTTCTTCTGCCTGTGTCTCTGGAACACTGACCTACTATGACATAGAGGCTGCTCCTTTAACTAACCAGAAAAACTCAGAAAAACCTCAAGAAGCACAGCTGGATGGGAAAGAGGAATTGCTGCTCTTGCCCTGCTCCCTGTGGGAGGGGGAGACATGAGCCCTTGAAAGCCAGAAAAATCTCCAGCTCAAGAGGTAGCCTTCCAGAGGAACAAGTCCTCTCCTTACCCCTCTGCTGACCCCACAAACACTAAGGGTTACATCTGTCTGGAAGGGATCAACCAACTCTGGCAGCTTCCCAGGCCTCCTCCTTTCAAACCCACTGCCTAGCAGCCTTTTCAGAGATGCATCCCCTCCAAAATAATAATAATAATAACAACAATGGTGATGATGTGCCTTTCCTTTGAGAGAAAGCAGACCAAGCCCTTCAGCTCTGACTGCTTGGCTGGTTGAAAGGTGTCACTCTGGGCTGTGGGTGACACTTTAACCCAGCGGTTCTTAACCTGTGGGTCACGACCCACAGGAACTGTATTAAAGGGCCGCCACATTAGGAGGTTGAGAACCACTGCTTTAACCCAATGCTGGGCTCCTATGGAACAGATTTCTAACCTTGAGTCTGGTTTACCTTCCTTGGGAAACTGTCAGGATAAAGAAGAGTCTCAGTTCTCCCTCCTGAGAGCTGCGCACTCCAGGTGAGCACACATAGCCTTGTGGGAGCTTAGAGCAAATACCCCACACAGAGAGTCCTACCTTACCCATCCTGCCCTTTTAGCTGAGACTTTCCTTTCCCTTGTACCTCCTCCCCCACCACGGGCAAGCCCAAGAGGAGGCCTGAGCAGCTGTTCTTCCCACCAGCAAGTGCCCCAAGTGACAGCCTATATCCCAGCATATGAGGAAGAGAATGCTGCTTCCTCCTGCCTCTAAGTGAGATGGGCCAGGCTCTGGATTGTGGGAGCCCCCACCCTCCAACTATTCCTTCCCAAGGACCTCTGTTGCTGTGGGATTTTCTCTGTGCTAGCTAGAAGTTCCTAGGGTCACTGAGCTGCCACCTGCCCCCAGCCCCCACAGGAGGGAGTGGTTAATACATCCTCCATCCTGGCCTGCCCTTTTCAAGGCTGTGGGCACCCTTAGCCATCAGAGAAAACTTGTTTCTTTTATTAAGCATGATTAGTCCAAATCATAAAGTTTAAGAAGCAATTCCCCTGGAGGACCCTTCAAAGAGGGGTTCCTTCCTTGGGTTATCCTTGAAAAGCCTTCAAAATTTCTAAAGCACTGCAATTATTTCCACAGGCTCAATCTAGCAGTTCTTGGAAAAGTTTCAAAGGGCACAGTGGCAGCAGTTCCCTGTAGCCTCTCCGCCCTCCAAAAAGCGATACAAATCTTCATTGTGATGGCCTTCCTGTAACCTGGCTTTCCCACTGCTGCCCAGCCACAGAGGGCTCATTCAGTTCTTTATCCTAAAGACTCCTCCTACAAGGATGTGGACCTAGAGAGAGCCACTGAACCTAAGCTTACAAACCTAAACAGCCAATAGGGCTTTCCATTCTGAGGCAGGAGAAGTTCAACTGTCCTGGAATTTCCTCAAAAGGAAAAACATGGAGGTGGCCAGTGGATGTTAGGGTGGGAGTGGCTTTCCCAGTTAAAGCCATTTTCAGAGGAAGTGGTTATTCCTGGGTTTCCTGGAAGTAACTCTCTTCTCTACTGATAACTGGACAAGAGGGAAGTTATTAGAATGGCAGCATGAAACCAGTTGAATATAGTGGTTAAGAACATATAGACTGGGTGGTACCCATAGCTCAGTGGGTAAGGGCACCGGCCACATACACTGGGGCTAGCGGGTTTGAACCCAGCCCACGCCAGCTAAAACAACAATGACAACTAAAACAACAACAACAAAAAGTCAGGCTTTGTGGCAGTGCCTGTGGTCCCAGCTACTTGGGAGGCTGAGGCAAGAGAATTGTTTAAGCCAGTGGTTCTCAACCTGTGGGTCGCAACCCACAGGAAGTGTATTAAAGGGCCGCGGCATTAGAAAGGTTGAGAACCACGGAAGCCCAAGAATCTGAGTTTGCTATGAGCTGTGACACTACGGCACTCTACCCAGGGTGACAGCTTGAGACTCTGTCTCAAAAAAAAAAGAACACATAGATTCTGAAGTCCAACACACCTGGACTTGATATATCAGCTCCATCAAATAGCAGTTCTGTGACTTTGGGTAATGATTAAACCTTTCTGAGTCTCCATTTTTTCATTCCTAAAATGGTGACCTCCACTATTATTATACCTCTTCACAAGATTACACAAGACAATGAACATAAAATTCTTAGCACAGGGTCTATGCTAAGGTACAATAACAACAATAATAGTAATAACCAGGTGAGATAACTGAGTATCTATGGAAATGTTTGATAAATATATAACAAATAAAGGCTAAGGGTCTGGGCGTAGTGGCTCATGCCTATAATCCTAGCACTCTGGGAGGCCGAGGTGGGTGTATTGTCTGAGCTCACAGGTTTGGGACCACCCTGAGCAAAAAGCGAGACCCCTGTCTCTACTAAAAATAGAAAAACTGAGGTAAGAGGATCACTTGAACCCAAGAGTTGGAGGTTGCTGTGAGTTATGATGCCACAGCACTCTACTCAGGGCAATAGCTTGAGACTCCTGTCTCAAAAAAAAAAATAGACACTGGACTTTAGTGATCTCTAGAATCAATACCTTTCAGATTGAGGATTCCTAGATTTCCTCTAAACCTGTCCGTCTTTAAAATGGAGCTGAGGAAATGTGCTCAGAAGAAATTCTGAGACCCTTTGAGATTTACTTAGCAGTTTTGATGCGCAGTAGTTGTCTTCCAATGTCTTTGGCTCCTCTAGGTTTGTCCACCACTAAGGTGACCAACCATCCAGGTTTGCCAGGATAGTAACCAAGAAGTTACCAGAGAGAGATGCAGGACTTTCAACGCTAAAACTGTGCAAGACCAGGGAAAATCCAGACAGGCTGGCGAGCCTACACCAACACCACACACTGCCCTAAGCACCAAGCTTGAAGCAGTTGCCTCGGCTGAGCACTCGTAGCTCAGTGGTTAGGGTGCCGTCCACATGCACCAGGGTTGGTGGGTTTGAATCCGGCCCGGACCTGCTAAAAAAACAAACCAAAATAGCTGGGCATTGTGGTGAGCACCTATAGTCCCAGCTACTTGGGAGGGTGAGGCAAGAGAATTGCTTAAACCCAACAGTTTGAGGTGATTGCTGTGAGCTATGATGCCATGGCACTCTACCGTACCAAGGGTGACAAAAGTGAAACTCTATCTCAAAAATATATATATATAAAAGCAGTTGCCTCAAGGGCTGCCAACAATAGCGGGTGTTAGGTTCCCCATACTGAAGTCACTCAGTGGGAAATTCCAAAAGTCCCACTTTCCTGTGCTCTCTAAACTACATCCCGCAACACATGAGGTAAGATTGTTATACCTTTTTCTGACATGAGCAAACTGAGACTTCTGAGGCCCACTGCTAGGACTGACAGAGCTAGGATTCAAACCCTGTTCTAAATCTGAGTGTAGTGTTCTTCCCACTACCCAAGGGTGTTGCTGCAAAAGGAATATATCAAAGAGCACTAAATTATGTACTACAGACAATTAGAGAACAAATATACCAGGGATTGTTGGAGGTGGGGGTCCCAGTTCCCTAAACCCAGTTGACCTAGTTTGATTACTCGGCTGAGCTAAAAAGTTCAATAAAGGCACGGTGGTAATCAAAAGCAAAAATGAGTGGAAACTTAAAATAAAACTGAAGTGGCACAGGCAGTGTGGATAGATAGCAAAAGTAACCTACACAAGTTTCCGGATAAAAAAGAGAGATTTTATTTAGGAAGAACAAAGAAAATTTAGAGCAATTCCAAGGAGAGTTGGAAGAGGATCACTCTCATGAAGGACAGACGGTGAGAGAGATGGAGACCAAAGGCTGAGCAGGGTTGTAAATACTCTCTTCCTTTGAAATTGATTGAAACTCTCATTGGCTTCTCTGCACCTGCAGAGAGTATTGCCCTTTCCTATTGATCATTTATTATCTCTTTCTGTTGGTCATTGGTTACCTAGCTTACTTCATATCCACATTGTTATGGGCCCTCCAGACTTCCTGTTTCAGCAGGCCAGGCTTCCCTTCCATTCCCCATGAATCCCCTTTTCTTTGTGTCCTTTCTCAGGATGGGAATTGGAGAAATTGCTGTCAGACAGACTTCCCTGACTAGAGAAAGGGATCTATCCACTGCAGGCTACAAGTCTTTTTCCGGGCCTGTTCCAGGGCCAGCAGAGCAGAGCAATTTGTGTACAACAAAATCACAGACCCACCAGATGCACTAGGTCATTGGATTCCTTAGTTGTTTAGTCTAAGGAGCCACTTCAGACACAACCTAGCTATCAAACTTTTGTTTTTTAAGCAAATTTTACTTCTAGGTCTTAAAGCAGTCTGAAGAATTAGATACTGTTTCTATGTTCAATTTATATCAGAGCTGAGTGTCAGAGGACTCAAATGACTTGCCCAAAGTCACACAGCTAGTAAATGGCAGAAGGTAGAATGCAAGGCTCTCGAGTTTCACATGCTATCAATGCCCTTCAGCCAAAGACCATAAGGAACATACTTGGGGTAGATCAAGTTGAATTTATTGCTCATTGCAGCAAAGGCAGACACTCCACTGTTCCCACAGTATGTATTTTCCCTCAAAAGAACAGATCTGCTGATTGTGGTCTTCAACTGGAGGGCATTGACAGAAATGGAGGCTTCCCTAGATTCAGCTGAAGCTCACACTGCCTTGGACCCAGAGCTTCTACTTAGTGATAGTGACCACATCTGAGATTCCTTCTATCTACCTGTTTGAGGTGCCAGCCTGCCCATATCTGGGAGGTAAGTTTATGGTGAATTGACCTCTGATATTTCATCAAAGTCTTTTAGCTCTGGGTTTATTTTGTTTTTCTAGTAATGAGGTGCCTTGGGATATTTTTGATTTATTTGATCAGATTTATATTGCTCCTTGATGAAAATGTTTTCTAGCCTTTTATCAGGTGCTTGTATGATATGTCTAATGTCTTTGATGTTGTTTATTTGTAAGAGGAAAAGTCTATAGGGAAAGGATAGGCATAGGTTCAATAAACTTGTCCTTGAGCTGCCCCTGTGGTGTGACAAGTTCAGAAGGTCTCTTCAGACCAATGTCCATTGGACAAACTTTGTGTCAGGTCATTATTTTAAAACTTTCTAAGACTTTTCAATATTGTCTTTGTGTCCCTGAGACCTGCTTTCTTTAGTTTCATCTGCTCAGAATCGGGGGGCTTTATCTGGCCTCAATCAGGAATGATTGGCCCTTGGCCAAACTCTGAAGATATAAAGTCTGCTACCACCATCTTTATAGACCTTTGAGTTCTCGTGAGGTTTTTTCAATCTAAGAATACACTTCTTCCAGGATAACCACCTGCTTCCTTCATGTTTTCTCACTGTAGTGCTAACTTGTATATGTATCCCTCTGACTGGCACAATTTCATTTCACCAGGGACAATTTAACATTGCAATGGCCACTTTGAGGAGCTTTGGACATAAACAAAGAGGTACTTGAGAACAAAATGTGAAAGAAACCCTCATGAGGAGTTGTCTTGTCTAAGAGATAATTTTGTTGATCATAGGAGGTATCACCTCCTCAGTTTTCATATTTTGAGAATCAATAAATAATGGTTGGCTTTTTAATTATACAACTTGATAAAATTGTCAAGGGACCATGTTATATCAGCTATATGCTACTCACTGTTGAGTGTATATATCTCAAAATCTGTATTTCTGCACATTAACTTTTCTCCTTGCAGAGGAAAAACAACTATTCTTTTACAGTAATAATCACATATTTGACTATAGCTGACTCCCTCTTTCATTTTGTGAGTTTTTTTCCTCTGTCCCACTTCCTCTCTTTGTCCTTCTCTTTCAAAACATTAAAGATTAACTGATCAAAAAAATAATTTAGGGCTCGGCGCCTGTGGCTCAGCGGGCTAAGGCGCCAGCCACGTACACATGAGCTGGTGGGTTCGAATCCAGCCTGGGCCCGCCAAACAACAATGATGGCTGCAACCAAAAAATGGCCGGGCGTTGTGGCGGGCGCCTGTGGTCCCAGCTACTTGGGAGGCAGAGGCAAGAGACTCGCTTGAGCCCAGGAATTGGAGGT
>CAUYON010203214.1:0-10083 GCA_963573935.1 Arctocebus calabarensis | reverse complement strand
CAGCCATGTATGAGTCATGCTTTTGGTGAGTTGTTGCCATATTTTTTTCTCCCTTAACAATTTTTTATTATATCATAACTGTGTACATTAATGCATTTATGAGGTATAATGTGCTGATTTTATATACAATTTGGAATGCTTACATCAAACTGGTTAACATAGCCTTCACCTCACTTACTTAATTGTGTTAAGACATTTTACTCTACTCTTAATAGATTCGACATGTATCCTTGTAATATGCACCGTAGGTGAGGTCCCACAGATTACCCTCCCTCCACCTGGCCTCCCTCCTCCCCTTCATTCCCCCTCCTCTTCTCTCCTATTGTCATTGTTTTACTGTTTAATTCCCAGCATCTGTGAGCACCAGGAGCTGAGTGCTCAGCTATCCTCCTTTTCACAAGGATCTGGGGGTCTGAGAAGAAAGTTTCATCATGGTCATGGATTCTCTTTTGTCATTTCCACTTCCAGAAGTATCTCCTCTGACTATGAAATACTTGAACAACCAAAGTCAGCATAGATGGAGAGAACAAAAGAGTGACATCTCAGAATGGGGCAGGAGATTGGCAGGGGGGGAGGAAGGCGAGTGCTGCGGCTGGGAGCCCCAGGACTCTCATGGCCGAGAGGGGCCATTTTACATTTTCTTGCCATTATGTTGCTTTATTTTCTGAGAATTGGCTTCAGTGCCTAATGACAGTCTGTGGGGATCATCTCCCCAGAAACAACCTCCTTATTCACAGACTGTCTGAAACTGATTGCTCAACATAGCCTTGGTAAAGGGTCTCACATCTCATAATTACCAGAGAAAAGAATAACTTGGAGGTCTGGGAGTCAGGTTCTGACAGTCTCCTAACAAGTCCCAGTCACGTTTGTCCTGATCGCCCTTTCAGAGAGTCAGTTTCAGTAGGAAATCTTAACTTTCTCATGTGCCTCCGCCCATGTACTCTGGCCCTTTCTGTCCCCAGGCCAAATACCAAGGCTAATGTCCACCCTTTGGTGATGTTGTCCAGACCCTCCCCTGCCCCTTCTCACTCTCTGCAGCATTCTGGAAGGATGCTGGGGACCTGGAGCTGGACTGTCTTCTAAAAACAAGGAATTTGCCTTCTCCTAAAGATCCCATCACCTCTGCATGCTCTCGCTGGGAGGTTTCACATTCTTTGGCTCCCCCAACTCTCCAAGCATAATATTGAGCCTGTGGCTTATGTTTGGGTGGAATTAAACTGAGAAAGAAACGGCACATGTTGCTGTTACCCCCATTTACAGATGGAGAAACCAAGACCTTTAAGTAAAAGTCATTTGCCTGGTGTCTCAAACCCAATTGAACATAACTGGTCAGGCTGGTTTCAGATGAAAGTCAAGCTTTAGTAAGGACTGTAGTGGTCATAGGAGATACATTTTGGAGTCATGCAGAAGGTTAGATGCTGGGTACCCAATGTGTCAGGAGCAGATGACAGGAGATGGGGACGTGAAAGAGCTATGGGGAGGAGCTCTTAGAGTCAGGGGCTATCAACATCCAGGAAAACAAATTCTGTGTTTGCCAAGGGCAATGGAATGTGAGTTTTTAAGAGTATAGGCTCACGCTGCCACTTACTGTGGGCAGCCTGGAGAAAAGATACTTGTGACAGAGACCCTATGGCCTACAAAGCCTACATTCTTCTCTATTTGGCTTTTCAAAGAAAAAGTTCATTGATCCTATTACAGGTTGAGTGTTCTATGGACTACAATACTGGGAAACACTGGTTTAGGGAACCTCAGGATTAGAAAGGTCATCTAGACCATGTGTGGCCCTGTGATGTCACAATGACCATATTCTTCAGAATCACTTGTGTTGAAAATGCAGATTCCTAGGATCCTGTCCTGACCTTCTGAACCAGAATGTCTAATAGGGAGGCCCAGGAACTGGTATTTAACTAAATCACCCACCTACTCATATACACAGCTAACTTGGGTATCCCTGATCTAATCTAACTGTCAGTCCGGTACCTGAATCTCTCCTCAGATATCCTTGGCATAATCATTCAGCCTCGTTCTTCATATCTCCAGTGATAGAAAACTACTTCCCAGACAGCTCTTCTGTTCTTACTCCATAATGATAAGAAAGTTCTTTGTTGAATACAAATATATCCTCTAGGAACATTCTCACATTGGATTTTATTTCCTTCTACACTCACCTAAGGGTAGCTATGAAGAGTATTTAAGTAGAAAGGCAAGAGCAAAGTTACTCCCAAACACATATAGTAGAACCTCTGTGAGTTGACTACCCAAGGGATTGTAACAAACAGGCCAACATACAGAAGTGATCAGTGTAAGGAACTAGGCCTACTGTACTGATATGTGCACATAGTACATGTCCAGTCTATACAAATTAGGCCAACTTAAGGAGGTGGTCAATGTAGGGAGATGGTCAATGATGGAGGGTCTACTGTATTTCCTTCCTTATATCTAGAATTCCTGAAGAAGCCATCTCTGGCTTCTTCAAACAGAATGAACCTGTCCTGCTTTGTATTTTCAAAGTTTCTCTGTTTATGCATGCTCCATATTTCTGTAAGTTAGTACTATGGCAAAAAAAATACAACATCTCACAAAGTCATTTAAACCTGAGGTTCTATCCCAACCAAGTGCTTCATGGTCCTAGGTCCTTGGACCTAGATCTCCATTTTCTTATCTTTCAAAAAGGGTATGGTAATAGCACTTCCCTGCGAATGACAGTTTTGAGGTTTAAATAAGATATCGCAGGCATGAGGCTTAGCACAGAGTCTGGTTCCCAGCAAGAGCTCAATCAGTGCCCGCAGGAAGGGGATGAGGTTGATATGCCCCCCCTTCACCTGGTGGCAAACTTCTCCAGGGAAGGGACCACTTGTAAGTTATCCTTTTTTTGGATCCCTAGTGCCTGCCACACAATAAATGCCTAAAGGGGAAAAAAAGATTAAAGGAATGACTAAAGACTAAAAGAGGTCAGATAAAACAGTGGACAGGAAGATCATCTGCCTGGTTTCAAATCCCTTTCCCACCTGGTGCTTCTTGTGTGGTCTTGAGGAAAGAGCTTGACTTCTTTAAGTTTTAGGCTACTACTGGGTAAAATTTGGTCCTTCTTGGGATGGTTGTAAATATTCAATGAGAAAATACAGGCAAAGCCCTTAGCACATTTTCAAAAGCTCAATAAACTTAGTTATAATAACAATGATTACTGCTACTATTGTTGTTAATAGTACTCCCTCAGCATGGTCCACTGGTTGCCAGGATAAGAGGCTTGTCTGGAAATGATGTCTGTCTTTGCTCATGGAGAAGTCTTATCTCAGGTTTTTTCCCCCCTACTTCCCTTTAGCTCCCCAGGGAAATATATAGTAGTCTGGAGAATCCCTTGACATTTGGGACGAGTCTAACAGATCCCCTGTGCAAATGCAACTTGCCGTTATACACGCAGTAAACCCTGCGGCTGCACCAAGCTGTGCACATTTCCCTCAGTGCCATAAACCAGACACTCCTCTACCCCTGCTGTTTGTAGTGTGTGAGGTGTAGACTTAAACTCCTAAATAAGGAAACGACAGTGCTCGAAGGAGATCCAGAAGGAGATCTTGTGTCCAAACCAAATAAAGGAGAAATCATAAATACCAGGGCTCGGAGACATCAATATTTATGCTGAGAAGATTCTTCCTACTATTAAACCTGACCCTGTAATCCCTAGGAGACTTTCCCTTGATTACCTTCCTCTAACGTGAGGCTGGTGGCCAAACCTGAGCACCTGGTGCTTTAATTACACCTGCTCATAAAGAGGTCGAATAAGTTGAATATTGAATGTCCTATCTCTACTCTATGAGTGAGGCACTGTTGGACCTGGGGGCAAAAGGCAGACATGCCCAATTCTTGGCCTGTTTGCACTCACAGTCCATTGGGGGAGGTAGACATCAGGTAAAGAAACACATCACTAAGTGCAAAATGACAGTGAATTAGTGCTGTGAAGCAGAGATTCAGGAGTGCCTTGAGATCCTGTAATAAATAATTCATCTATAGGAACACAGGGAATGCTTCTACCAGGAGCTGCTAAAGTCGGTGGAGAGCTGCTAAATGGGCAGGAATTATGTAGCTGATGGGAACAGAGGATTGGGTTAGAGAGTGATATCTGCAGAAGGAGCAGCATATGTGAAGGCCCTGTGGCAGGAGGGAACACAGCCTGCCTAATCATAGGAGTGACGAACATGATCCAAACTGAGGCTGGCAAGGAGAGGGAGGTCAGACTGTGGCAACACACAGCCACCCAACAAATGTGGTCTTTATGGTAAGAGCAAAGAGAAGCCATTGAGATATTATCAGCTGTGCATTGATAGAATTTGCATTTCCAAAAGATGAGAAGAGACTAGACTGGAGAGAGCAATAGGGAAGCTATTACAGGTGGTCTGGCAAGAGCTTGGTGGAGGCATGGACCAGTGTGATGGGCAGTGAAGGCAGAAAGAAATGGATGATACATTAGAGACATACAATGAATTTGAGAAGCCAACACATTAGATCTAAAACTAGGAAATGCATAGCTCCATTATTCTAGGAAATACTAGGGAATTCACAGGTCTCCAAATACAGAAAACAGAGGTTATTCAGTCGTACTGGGAACACTAATGACACATGGAAATCTGTACTGCAGCATCACAAACCTAGTAGCACTGGGGCTGATGCAAGCATCAGAATCAGAAGGGAGGTGGTTCAACTCTCAGTCACTTCCTGGCAAGTGACTGGCAGTGACCTCCAATCAGTTTTCTCCACAGTGCAATGGAAGTGACAAACTCTGCCTTGAAAGGTTATTATGAGGTAGAAGGAGATGAGGTGAGGATTAAATGTGAATCATTTGAATTGCCTAGGACTGCTTTATATACAAGGGCTGTCTGGGAAGTGCCCAGCCATGTAATATGAGAGAGACATATTACATGGATACTGGATACGTTCCGGGCAGCCCTCATCTGTATTCACTCTTATGTTCATTAAGGAAACACTCCTAGTAGGAACAGGCACAACAGAAAGATGAAGAGTGACTTGTTGAAGATCAGAAAGTTGTACCAAATTTCCACATTTAGCAGAATAAACGAGTTTCTTCTACAGGGGCTGATAAATTTGGAATCACAGGAGTAGAGCAACCTCTTGGAAACCAAAACAATGTGTTTCTAGATTTTTCGAATCATTAACTCTCAGAAAGGAATACATTTTATGCTGTGAGCCAGTAAAATACTCTGATAGTCTCTATTCTGTTTGATTAAGTTTCAGTTTTTAAAAAAATGCTAGTGATGACTCACCAAAATGAATTTCTGACCCTAGGGTCGTGACCTACAATTTGGAGAACAGCAGGTTAGGGAGTTCACAGGCAAGTCCTTCCAAGAAGCCTCCTGGGAACACCCTCACCCTCCTGAGGTTGTTCCTGTGCGTTCATTTCCTTGGTTCTTATGACTTCAGGCTGTGCCTCACCCTGTATTCATAACTCTTCCCTTGCTTCCCTAGAAACGTCACTGTTGCTGTGTCCTTCCCTCTCTACTGTCCTAGCCTCCTTTCTTACTTTCAAGAGACTTAAGAAGCTGGAATCGTTTTGCATTTGTGGAGGGGAGGGTGGAGGTAAGGAGGGAGGGAAACTAGCATCTATGAAAATTTACCTGTACTGGCTGCCTCTGCACAGCTCAGGCGGAGGATGGGACTATTGAGACTCCCCAGCCCTGGCAGCCATGCAGGGTCTCAGAGTGTGGGCGCGAGCACGGCCTTTAGTATGGAGCCTCCGAGCATTTCCGAACAGAGGCATGGTGTGGTCAGACCTTTGCCCTGTGCTGAAGAAGTGTCCTTAGTAATAGGACAAGATTCTATCTGCTGAAGATGAGGAATAACAGGGTTGTTCTTGCTCAGCTTTGTGAAATAAATCATGCGTTTGCACTCAGTGTGCACTCGCAAGTGTGCCGTGCAGAGAGAACCAGGTAGCGATTCTATGTAGATGCTTAATTCTGGCAGGCTAGAAAAGGAACCCACCCCTCTCTACTCAGGTTTAACCTCAGAGCACTTAAAACTGAAGCATCTGAGAAATCCACCCATTGGTGAGAGCCCATTGATCTTGCTAAGGGGGATTAGGAGGCACACAGTGCTAGATTCTGATTTTGTCTCACGATTTATTAGCTGTTTGGCTATGAATACACTTCTTTATTTTTCTCAGCTTTTCTTTTCTCTCTGGAAAATGGAACTAATGATATGTATTATAGGCTAGGGTTACCAGGCGCATTAAATGAGATAAAGCCTCCACTACTATCCTAGCCACATCATAAGCCCTTAATATATGTAAGTCAGTGTTACTGTTTTTAACACAATACAGCTAATTGAAGAGAGGAAAAAAAGGGCAGCCACTCAAAACCATTTTCCTCCTTCAAGGTGAAAGGACATAGTTTCCTGATGAGAAAATGCATGAAAGTTAGGCCCTGACACTTTATATGATAGTAGGAGATTTTATCTCAAGAGCTTCCATGTCTTGCTGGGGATTGCCTGTTAGCACTGGATTCTGCAGAGGGGTAAAGGGTGCCTCTGATGTCAGCCATCTGCCCTAGAGGGGACCTCCTACGCTCAAAGACTTGAGCCTGCTCCAGAAGCTTTTAGGTATCAAGAATGGGAAGATTTCCTCTGGAGGTTTTAGGGGTCTGCCCTGTCCTGCCCTCCCTTGCCCTTCCCACATAAGCCACGATTCCTACCTGCTCCACTGCCAAAGTGCCCTTCTGGTGCTTGTTAGCTCCTTCCAAATCTAACTGGCACCTCTGGCCTCTAAGAAACTTCATGGAATTGTCCCTGGGAACATCAGCCTATATCAATCTTTCCTTTCTCTGAGACCTTGACAATGAAAATTTAGTGTCCATAGCAGTACTGTCCAACAAAAATATGAATTGGGCGTGTCATTTTACATTTTCTAATTATCACAGTAAAGAAAGGAAAAGAAATAAGTGAAACTGACTTGAGGAATACATTTTGACATCCAGTGCAGCTTTTACACTAATACTACATCTCAATTTGGAGTAACCACATTCCCTGTGTTCAAGAGTCACTTATAGCTGGAGGATATTGCAGACCCAGTACCCCTCCAAAAAGGGTTAACTATGAGATTAATATATTTTATGTTGATTACATGTTGAAATTGTAATATTTTGGGGTATATGGAGCTACATAAAACATACTGTATTTATTGGATGGATGTTCTCTGGCTCTTAGGGGCCACAGTCCTAGAAAGCAAAGGCTTTTGTTTCCTCTCCCGCTGTCCTCAGTTGAATCTGCCTCAGGGCAATGGGAAAGTGAAGAGAAGGGAAAAAAGAAATCTAAGGGCTTCACCATGGCCCCTGGCCCTGTTCCTCTGTTTAGAAGCTTCCCCACCCTCAGAGATTTAGGTGCCTGTCCAAACTCTGCTGCTGCTGCCATTGGCTAGGGCTACAGCCTTGGACTAGGGCTGGAGTAGGAGAGGAGGCCAACACACACACAGAACACAGGGGATTGCCCCAACCTCTCTGTCCCTTAACCCCCATCCCCTTCCCATTCCTCTGATCAGAAGTGGGGCTTTCTCTTGGGGTCCCTTCTTTCTGTGGCCTATGTTTTATTTCAGGATTCATATTGCCTTTGAGACCCCTGGGAGACTTGGGAGGGGGAGATCCAGGAAATTCAGTCTCAGCAGTGCTTAGAGCTCTGGTTTCATTCTGCAATCTACCTACTACTACTGATTTTTCAGAGTCCTCGGACAGAAGAGTTACACTTTTTTCCCAAGGTTTGGGGGTACATACAGTGGGAGACACTGAGTGGAGTGTGCTTACTCCATTTTAACCTGAAAATCCGCAGGAAACGGTTTTTAGTGGGTTATGTTGTAGTCAATCACTACAACACTTGATCATTCACAAATTAGATGTACAAGAACTTTAGATTGGGTTAATTAGAATACCATGCTCCCAGAGCATGCCAAATATTCATTATCTTCACATTCACATACTTGTAATGGAACAGAGCTGCATTTCACATTGAGAACATGCACAGAGGGATTTTAAGTTTGTCCTTGAATCAGGAATGAACTGAGAATGATGGTTGAATTTTTTCTTCATGGAAAGTGTAAACATCTATTAACCCACATTGTACACTCAGGCTCATAAGTGTTTAATTAGGCAATGCACATCGCCTTCTATGTTTTCAGGACACATGCATTCGACTCAATTAAGCAGCTGCGGGTTTTATTTATGTGGAATCACTGACACTCACTATGACTGTCCCAACGTTTCTCTTATGGTAGACAATAGACTTTGAAATTAAGTAATTAAGGGTGCATTGCCAAGAGGTATGTCCATTTGTGTGGGTCAAATAATTTCCCAAAGTATTTTCCACCTCACTAAAAAGGAAGTGATCCACACCTCTAACAGTATCAGCATTAGAAGGCTTGTAATCACTTTGAACACAGTATGTGCTCAGATGGGCAGAGCTGATAATGCACTGATAAGAAATGTGCTAAATTCCAGAAACAGTTATGAAATAATTTTGTGGTTAAGAACATCAGAAAACAACAGAGTTATTGGAAATGATAGCGTGGATATTTGCATAGTATAATGTCTGGCACAAAATGTTTTTATTCAATTGATTCATTTTTATAGTCATCATTTGTTATCTATGATGTGTCATCATTTTGCTGAATACCATGTTCATGATTTACAAGTCACCCTCAGTATGCTTGAACCAAACCGTATGCATAAAAGTCTGAATTAACAGAACAGATATAGTGAAATCTCTATAAAGACACATTGTTGGTACCAAAGATACAAACTTTAAAATGTTTTCTATTTACAAACATTATAACCACACACATATTTGGGAGGACTGTGCACTCTCAGTATAAGGGGCAAAGGCCATGAGGTTTAAAGTCAGAAATACCTGCCTTCAAATTCTTGACATTAATTTAAACCTCTGATTTATCTTTTTAGAAGATTACAGTACCTAGGACAAAGGATTGTAGCCAAGTATGCATGATTTCACCCAGTTTCAGTTTTCAGCAGAATCAAGCACTTGGTAAGCTCCCAATATCTGTATAGTACAACCAGTATGTAATGCAAGGTTGATTCTCATGACATATAAAATGAATTATTTCTCAGTGGTTGATATTTGTGCCAAATTTTTTCTATTAACCTATGATGTTTAAGAAGAATGATTCCATGGAGGGAAAAAAAGCTGATTAGGAAACAATCCAGTCCTATTCCCTAAATGGAATCATTTTAATATTCATTCTATTTTCTTGGGCTATGTTTATCTTTATTACTTGTTGAGTACCCACATGTGTGGCTGAGGATCTAGAGAACCCATGTAAGATGTAATGCCTGCTTTCATAGTTTATTTGCTAAAAAGACAAGATGTACTTGAAGAAGGAGTCTTTGGGAATGATGATTATTTGTGTTTCCAAACTGTACAAGAAAGAAGGCAATTGATTCATTCCTCTCTTCTTGTCTCATCCATTGTGGTTTTTTTTTTTTTAAGAATGTCTCATTTTAGACAGACCCTTTATAAAAGGTTGTAATCTTTTTTTTTTTTTTATTGTTGGGAATTCATTGAGGGTATAAGAAACCATGTTACACTGGTTGCATTTGTTGGGTAAAATCCCTCTTACAATCGTGTTTTGCCCCCAAAGGTGTGGCACATAGCAAGACCCCACCCCCCTCGCTCCTTCCCTCTCTCTGCTCTTCCTTTCCCCACCCCTCCCTCATTCTTTCTCTCTCTGCTCTGCCCTACCCTCACCCCCACCGTATCAATAATTGTCATTAATTGTCCTCATATCAAACTTGAGTACATGGGATTCATGCTTCTCCATTCTTGAGATGCTTTACTAAGAATAATGGGTTCCACTTCCATCCAGGTTAATACAAAGGCTGTAAAGTCTCCATTTTTTTTAATGGCTGAATAGTATTCCGTAGTGTACATATACCATAGCTTGTTAATCCATTCCTGGGTTGGTGGGCATTTAGGTTGTGTGCACATTTTGGCGATTGTAAATTGAGCTGCAATAAACAGTCTAGTGCAAGTGTCCTTATGATAAAAGGATTTTTTTCCTTCTGGGTAGATGCCTCG